>CAVMKG010000765.1:35061-187561 GCA_963682025.1 Cordilura impudica
TATTATTATTATTATTATTATATTATTATTATTATTATTATTATTATTATTATTATTATTATTATTATTATTATTATTATTATTATTATTATTATTATTATTATTATTATTATTATTATTATTATTATTATTATTATTATTATTATTATTATTATTATTATTATTATTATTATTATTATTATTATTATTATTATTATTATTATTATTATTATATTATTATTATTATTATTATTATTATTATTATTATTATTATTATTATTATTATTATTATTATTATTATTATTATTATTATTATTATTATTATTATTATTATTATTATTATTATTATTATTATTATTATTATTATTATTATTATTATTATTATTATTATTATTATTATTATTATTATTATTATTATTATTATTATTATTATTATTATTATTATTATTATTATTATTATTATTATTATTATTATTATTATATTATTATTATTATTATTATTATTATTATTATTATTATTATTATTATTATTATTATTATTATTATTATTATTATTATTATTATTATTATTATTATTATTATTATTATTATTATTATTATTATTATTATTATTATTATTATTATTATTATTATTATTATTATTATTTATTATTATTATTATTATTATTATTATTATTATTATTATTATTATTATTATTATTATTATTATTATTATTATTATTATTATTATTATTATTATTATTATTATTATTATTATTATTATTATTATTATTATTATTATTATTATTATTATTATTATTATTATTTATTATTATTATTATTATTATTATTATTATTATTATTATTATTATTATTATTATTATTATTATTATTATATTATTATTATTATTATTATTATTATTATTATTATTATTATTATTATTATTATTATTATATTATTATTATTATTATTATTATTATTATTATTATTATTATTATTATTATTATTATTATTATTATTATTATTATTATTATTATTATTATTATTATTATTATTATTATTATTATTATTATTATTATTATTATTATTATTATTATTATTATTATTATTATTATTATTATTAATCTAATCTTATACATGTGAAACTCTGTTTCACAACAGTATCCTAACGCTTAAAAAATTGAAAAATTTGTTGTCCCAACAGTTCGAATTACTTTAATTTAATTTAATTTATTTCATTATTTTTTCCATTAGAACAAGATTTACAATCTTATAATTAAAGTAATGGATTTTTAAATAGTACACAGTATAACATAAAAAAATTAATTTAATAAATAAAACCCAAAAAGATAAAAAATTAATAAAAAAAAATTGCTAATACAGATGAAGCATAATGGGTGAATTTAATAAGAATATTTAAATAAATATAATTATAAAAGAAATATTTTTATTTTTTTTAAAGAAACAAAATATATATAAATGAGAGCTGAAATCAATTACATTTAATTTATTATGAGTGAAATTGAAATAGTTCTTTCTTAAATTGCTGGGCGTTGCTTATAAATTGAATGGACAAGGGTAGCATGTTCCAAAGACGAACTGAATTAATATAGAACTGCCACTCAGATATTAAGCTTTGATATATTAAGGGTATGATATCGTTCGATCTTGGTGAACGTGTAAAAAGTAATCTTTCGGACAAGTAAGGCGGTGCACGTGTATATATAGTTTTGTGTAGCAGTAATAGCGTTTTTATTTTCATTAAATCAGTAAGAGTCACCCCATATAGTTTTTTGGAATATTGAGATATATGATCATAATTTCTTAAATTAAAAACATATCTTAATATTGCATTATACGTTGATATTAGTTTTTTTCGACTTGTAAAATCGCAACTTGCATATATTTCACATCCATATAGTAGAGTTGGTATTAAGTAGGTTTTTGCTAATAAAATTCTAATGTTAAGTGGTGTAACATACTGGGTGTTCCACAGTGTCCGTAGTATTGCATAAGTTTTCCCTGTAGCAGCATTTATATGGTCGCACCATGTGAGAGTGGAATTAAAAGTGATACCAAGATTCTTGGCTGTTGATACAATTTCTATTTTAGCAACTTCAGGCAGAGAACTTCATGATCCACAGTATCAAATGCTTTGGTCAAGAAGAACAAGGAACGAGATATTTCCATGGGTGCTGTCCTCAGCCAAGAACATTATCAAAAACATTAAGTTCAACTGAACAGAATTACGCGACAAATGAAAAGGAACTTTATGCCATTGTTTGGGCATTGACAAATTTAAGAAACTATTTATCAACCGTTGACTTTTGCCGTTTCTACACGAAGCCTTAATGCAAAAATTAAAAGATGGCGCTCTTTCATAGAAGAATTTTCACTGAAAATGACATAAACCAGGTGTTACCAATGTTGTGGCCGATGCTCTTTCACGACAATACTTGAACAACATTTCGGATGAAGAATCTTTAATATTCCCGAAATTTCTAAACCTTTCAATGAATTTAAACAACAAATTTTACTGAGTAAGGCATATTTTTCATTACATGAAATGATAATAAATTTTGGAAGAACCAGACATATTATAGAATTCGATACTAGGCAAATCCCAAGACCATCGTTATGGAATTTATTTAACCAAATTTGGTTACTGCGGTACATTGTACGCAGGAAGATCTCTATGATTTTAAGGAAACTGTCAAGGGTGTTTTCATGAATAAATTTGTATATACCAGAATATTCCCTATAGATATAATTAATGTTGATGATCGACAAAACATAATACAAGATACTCATTCTAGAGCTCATCGAAGTTGTCGAGAAAATTGCAAACAGATATATAAACAGTACTATTGGCCGAAAATGACAAATCATTTTAAAGAATATATTAGACATTGCGACATCTTCAATAGGAATAAATATAATAGACATCCACAGAAAGTCCCAATCGGAGAGACTCCGATTCCCAACAAAGAGGGGGAGTATCTGAACATAGATATTTTTATGCAGAGAGTTTGAAATTTATAACTTGCATCGATGCCTATTCCAAATTTCTAGTCATTAACAATATTGAGGACGAAACTAACCTAGGGGAAAAAGTATTAGATGTACTACAGAGCTTTCCAAACGCAAAGAAAATAACACTTGATAACGAACCAGGATTATGAACTGCTCAATTTAAATCTCTAATGCAACGATTAGGAATTGAATTGTATTACTGTACACCACGACATAGCACAACGAATGGACAAATCGAAAGAGTTCATTCTACTATGATAGAGATAGCTAGATGTATTAAAGAAGAATTTCATTTGTTTGAAGATGCAGAAATTTTCTATAGAGCACCACAACAATATAATCATACAATTCATTCAGTCACACAAAATAAACCCGCAGATATCTTTTTAAAAATTGCCACATAACTTAGTAGGTACATTAAAAAAGCACATGAAAAAAATGTTATTAAGAAATAATCATAGTCAAGTAAAGACATATCTACCAGGCGATACGATATATATTATAGGGCAAAGGAACAAATTGTTGCCACGATTTAAGAAACAGGAAATTAAGGAATACTTAGGTAATAAAGTAAAAATTAAATTTCGCGATAGAATAATTCATAAGGATAATATTTGGACCTAAATATTTTAAACACTTTGTTTTATTCTTTTTTTTTACAGAACATCAATATTTGAATAATACTTTTTGCAATATTTGAAATTTGCAAGCAGAAGTACAGATACTGGACTATACGAATACGCAATTAATACCAATTCATCTGGGGCAAGCAAGAACAGAGAACGAAAATTTTAAACTCGACATTTTTAACAATGAAATTCAGGACAAAATATTAAAGAACAGCACGATATTACCATTTCTACTTCACGACATCGGCCAACTTAAAAACCGGTTAAAACGAATGAGACCGAGAACTAAACGATCAATTGACACTATAAGACTATAATATAAGAACGGTTTGGAAATGGATAGCTGGTTCACCGGATCACGCGGACCATAATATTGTGGTGAACAAAATAAACGGACTACTAACGAATAATGAACGACAGAAAATAATTAATGGAGATATTATGGGTAGAATTAACCTACTCACCAACACCACGAATAAACTGTTGAAAACAATCCAATCTTTGGGAGAAGCCCGAAACACAATAGAAGATTCCATTAGGGCTAAGATAAATATCGTAAAAACTGAAGTAATGAATATGGAATACGCTTTACAATGGGCGAAAATAGGTGTAATAAATTATTTTATACTTTCGGAAAAGGAAATTAATGAAGCTAGGGAATTTTTGGACCGTGAGGGCTTCCCATATAGCAATTTGGAGGAAGCATTAGGATTTGCTACAGTCAAAATAGCTACGGATCATTCATCATTGGTTTATATAACTAACTTGCCAACCATCGATCGGGCAGATTGTGAAAAATTATTAATTAAGCCCATAAAACAAAATGAAACTATTATAAAAATTAATTCAGAAAATGTTATTAGATGTGAGAATAGAATTTTTGAAATTAAAAATGATTGTTCTCAATTCAATGAATTATGTATTTGCAAAACTGTAAATTTAATAGATATAAGTGAAACAAATTGTATACCATCACTTTTGAAAAGCAAAAATCACAATTGACCTCATATAAATAAGCAGCACGTACCTTCTGTACAAGGATTATATCAAGGAACTATCCTTCTGAATTTATGGGATTGTAGAAATATCTGAAAATAAAACATATCAGTTGCCCGTAACATATTTGATTCTGTTTCACAACGAAACAATTACTATCGGATATCGAACATTTATTTCAAAGGAATTATCAACTTTGAAACCCCTTCCAGCTGTGCTACAGCTATCATCTAATAAATCATTAGTTGAAGAAGTTCTATCCTTGGAAATGATGAAGATCTTACAAATTAATAATATCGACGAAAGAAACTCCATATCCATTAAGGGGAATTTAATGTTTTCAACCAATATCATTTTCTTTATTGCATTGACTATTACAGTTTGCCTAATGATCTATAAACGTAGAACTAAGTCCAATTCGGACATTAACGTAATAACCATGGTCAACGAAGAAGTAAGACCAAAGGTTTCTATTAACGAAGAACCCTCTTCACAGGAATCGACAAGACGCACAGTGGACCATATTTTGAGAAGGCGGCCAAAAATCATTTTTTTTTTGTTACCGATTTTAAAGTTATGTTATTCATTCTTTGTAAATTTTTATTTTTGAATGACTGTAACTTTTTTGCCTTAAAAGATTTTGAAATGAAATAAATTTTTTACAATTTTGTGGCTTCCATACTATTAATGTGAAAAATGTAAAATCACTGAGTCATTCCGAAATTAAAAAAAATAAAAAAAAATTTAAAAAAGGTCCAAATTTTCCGAAAATCTCCTACTTAATAGAGCATAACTCCTGCCAGTCAAAAGCAGTCAGAAAAAATCTTCTATATCCGAAAAATCTTCTAAATCTTCTATAGTCCGAACCTTCCCCTATACTTCTATACCCCATTATACACCCGCCAGTTTCCGCCCGTGTGCACCAGAACAATTTTTCTGACCCAAGGTTAGATATTTTCTGCAAAATTTATGAATACAAAAGTTGTCCACTATGTGGTTAGGATATATTAAGTTTGAGGTGATGTTTGTAACTGCCAAAAATATTGGACCTTTATCCATCTTTTATTATACGGATCGACTCTGAGTCGATTAAACGATGTCCGTCCGTCCGTCTGAGTGTTATGAATACAAAAGTTGGTCGTACCGGTGCACCGCGGTGTATTTTTTTGCGTGTCGGTAGAGTTGTCAGGAGTTGTTATATACTTGTAAAAGAGGGTTGAGATATAATGCGCTTAATTGTTACAGGTACATTTACATAGGTATCTTTCAAAAACATTAATAGTCTGAATTAGGGTTATATAGTTTAAATACCTGACAAAATGGGAAACAATTTAATTAACAGGTAAATGGTAAAAAAACTATTGCGACATAGCCCTTTAAGATATGAGCAGGCATGCTTCACCTTTTAAAAGGCGTTAGGGTGTGGGTTTTTTATGCTTCTAAAAGTGGTAATAAAAGATAAAAATTTTAATTTTACATAATTGCAAGAAATAGTATTTATAAAAATATTTCCACAGTGCAATGGCTAAGTACTGTTACAGAGATCTGGCAGATATTTATTTTCAACGAAATGATGTAGACGATGTAATTTTGCACATAGTGAGCAACAACTTTTTTAAGAATTGTAACCTAGAAGACATTGAAATGCACAAAGGAAAAATTTCTAATTTTGCATCGAATTTGAAAAGACGGTACATTGAATGCTCTCACAGCAAGGCAAAGATGTACAAACGTTACCAAGACTGGTTAATAAAGGAACTTATTTTGGAGAGTGCATCTACAACTGCCAACGAAAGTGGAAAAAAGGGTCGACCAGCAAAACCAATTGACGGATGTAGTGAAAGATCTCGAAGGCGCAAGCTGGAGAATATCAATGCAGAAATTTCTCAAAGAATTATTAAGGATTCATTTTTGCACCAAATTCAACCAACCCAAAATAAAGAAAATAAAATTGAAATAATTGAAAAAATAGAGAAGCGAGCCCAAGGCGCACAAAGAGGATTTTGAAAAGCATTCCTACACCAATTGAAGATAAGAAATTTACGCCGGAAGAAGCGTTCGCCCTATTTTTGGATTTGAAATTGACCAAAAATCAATATAAGGAATTGCGAAAGCGAACCAATGAAAAGAATTGTGGGAATTTTCCAGAGTATCGGGATTTAGTTTCTGCCAAAAAAGAATGCTTACCTTCACAATCTGCTATTAGTGTCACTTCAACATCAGCAGAAATAAAATTGCAAGATCTCCTTGAACATACTGCAGAACGATTGCTAAATACGCTTGATACTTGATACAATTTAATGCCGAAAATTCATCAGATGCTAATTTATTTATGGTATCTTTCGTTCCATTGCGCTTAACAAAAAGGTATAGCGTCTTAGAGCCGTCAACTAGCAGAGCAACAGAAATTGATATATGGAAAAATGAAATTCCTTCTTCAACAAGCAGACCAATAAAATTTGCATTCAAAAAAGAAACCAAAGATGTCATAACTGAAGAAGTTCAAAAAATAAAAGACTAAGATTAAGGAACTTCAACCAGTAATATTTAAATTTGATGACCAAGACATTGAAGTACATTTTAAAATGTGTCTCACAATGATTGATGGAAAAGTTGCACAAGGTTTAACTGAAACAAAGTCAACGTCAAGCTGCATTATATGCCAAAAGACATCAAGTCAATTAAGCCAACCCCCACCAGAAGACGATAGTTTTAAGGAAGCCTACGAATTTGGGATATCCCCTCTTCATGCTAGAATACGTTTCATGGAGCATATTCTTAAATTGGGTTATGATTTGGAATTTGGTCCGTTGGGCGAAACAGTGAGAAAAAACAAAGAAAATGAAGAAAAAAGAAAGCAAAAAAAACAAATTCAACAAAAATATCTACAGCTAAGCCTCGTAATCGACCAACCAAAACAAGGGGAAGGAAACACAAATGATGGAAATACTGCAAGGAGATTTTTTTCCGATCCGGAAACTGCAGCATCTATCACAGGTGTAGATCATGAATTAATAAGACGATTCAAAATCATATTACAAGTTCTAGCATGCAGCAGAAAGATAAATGCAAAAAAAATTGGAGAGTACGCCAATAAAACAGCTATACTTTATAATGAAAAATACTCTTGGAGATATATGCCATCCACAGTTCATAAAATTTTGTACCATGGGGAACAAATAATTCAAAACAATATGCTACCAATAGGAGATCAATCTGAAGAAGCGCAAGAAAAAAGGAACAAAGACTACAAATTCTTTCGCGAGCACAACACAAGGAAAATATCCAGATGTTGTACTAATGAAGACCTTATCACTATTTTGTTGTGCACTTCAGATCCATATATGTCCAACATTCGTCAAAAATGGAAAACTACCTTAATTGAATTATACGAAGAAGCTAAACAACTTCTAGAAGATGAAAATCAAGGCTATTTAGAAGAAATTTTTACTAAAATTGGTTGATTTAAAGTACTTTTTCATTACACTAACTATATAGTTAAAAAATTTTCTTGATTTAAAAATTTATATATTTCATAAATTTACCATAAAAATTGATATAGAAATATTTAAAAAGACAAAAAAAAAAATTTAACTAAAGCAAAAACATACGAGTTTTTCATTGAAACTTCTCTATCTTGAACCAGTATAAGGTAACTTTTACGTTCGCTGCTTAATAAATTATATTTTAACTCGGGATCTTTCAAAAAAAAAAACGACCTTTGGCCCTTGTGCACATTAGGACTAAAAAGTTTACGGGGGCCAAAGTTTGGCATTTTCTGAAAAAATTAATTTAAAAAATTGTTAAAAAGTATTAGTTGTAAAATTAACTGAAAAACTAAGACATTATATTAAAAAAAACCTTTTTTTACCTTTTAACACTTCACTTTTGTACTAAAATTCAAATACAAATGAAAATGTATTTTAAACCCTCCGTAATTTTTTTTATTTTCGGTCGAGAATTACGCTTTATAGCAAAACTTAAAGGCTAAAGTCTCACCTACCAAACAAAAAAACCGCATATCAAAATTCCAAGCCAATCAAAAGTTATAGATTTTTGACCGCCTTCTCGTCAAATGGTCCACTGTGCGACTATTCTGTAGTGTAAATGATCTCCCAACATTTTAACAATCGGGACGATTTATCTTACAGGGGGAGGAGTTAAAATATGGCATACCATCCCTTAATATAAAAAACTATTTTGTCACACGCGCAACCCATTTTACACGCGCTGAATAAAATAACAACCTTCATAAAATTCGTGGAATACAAGAAATGTTATTTAAAACGTTCTCACAGATTTCACAATACCAATTTCAGCTATCGTACAAAAATTTAAACTTATTGAAGACATCAAGGCATGTAGTGGTTGTGAGCATGGTTAGATATGTGACATGAATTCCATTTTGTTAGAATTATAAATTGTGTCGATCCCCTAGCAACAGTACAGAAAGCTAGCCCGGAAAAAGTGTATAATGCACTTATATTAACCATATGGACCTTTTTACCAATTAATAAGATTAATACGTATTTTCGGGGATAACCCGAAATTTTAAAATTAAGCGCTAATATTAAAAAATAGTCAAGATGATATCTCCTAATAGTTTAGCTGATTATTAATTTTTTAAGAATTGTTTATAAATTTTCAGACGTCCCAGGAAAAATCTAAAATTCAATTATAATTTTTTTTAAATTAAATCAAAAATTTTCAATACAAATCGATTTCAAACCCTCAAAGTGTATATCAGTTTGTCATTCTGTTTATACCGCATCGAAATAAATTCCTGAGCCCATAAATCATACATTTTCTTGATCCTTATAACAAAAGAAGTTGTTTTAAAAAAAATACATATTTTTCGAGGAACCAATCTCCAAAAAGTATCTTTCTTAAAGTATCCTTTTTTAAAATACCTTTTTAAAAATGTACCTGGTTTTTTAAGTACCTTTCCTTAAAAAGTATAATTTAAAAAAAGAAAAAATTTTTCTTAAAAAATAACCATTAAAAAAACATCTTTTCTTGAACAAGTACATTTTCTTATATATATACCCTTTTTTAAAAAAGATTGTTTTCTTAAAAAGTATTTTTTTGAAGTACTCTTTTTTTTAAAAAGTATCTTTTTAAAGGATAACTTTCTTCTTAAGGTAAATTTTGTTAGAAACTTACCTTTTCTCAAACAATGATCTTTTATATAAAATAACTTTTTTTAAATAAATTTAAAAAAAAGTAAATTCTTTTAAAGTACTTTTAAAAAAAAGCACATTTTCCTGGTATATGGCAAACCAAAAATTGCTAAGATTTCTAAAAACTTTAAATTTTGAAATGCCGCATAATTTTTAGATCTCAAAACATTGAAAAATATTATTCCTTATTGTGACTATTGGTATTCTGTTGTAACGCTTTAATAAAGTATTTGTATTCTTAATCCCTATACCAACTTGAGTCTATATAATGTCCGTACATGCGTATGTCTGTCTGTCTTTTGAAATTACAAAAATGATATTGTTTGTGGTTACTATGAGCAGGTTGGTATTGAAATGGGTTAAATCGGGCATATTTATGTCAAGATATAGTCCAAAAATGCTAAAAAAAAATCAATGTATTTCCTGAAATAATTTGGTAGTAAGTTGAACAAATTATTTAATTTCTCAAATATTTTGTTTATATTTATTATCAATACTCATACCGAGGTGGAGCGTATCAAAGATGCGGCACAGCCGAATTTAACACTCTTACATGTTTTTAAATATATTTATTTTAAATTAAAAATCAATATTTAAATTTATATCAAAATATTATGTATATTTTTTTTATATTAATATATTTGTAAAAAAAATTCAGTGGGAGATGTAAAAAAATTTATGTACATATATATTTAACTTAATTTTGATTTTAATTTTATTATACCCTATACCACTATGTGGTTTGGGTATAATGACTTTGTGCTGCTGTTTGTAACAACCAAAAATATTTGACCTAGACCCATCTTTAATTATACCGATCGAATCAGAATCACTTTCTGAGTTGATTTAACAATGTCCGTCCGTCCGTCCGTCCGTCCGTCCGTCTGTGTGTCCATGTAAACCTTGTAATCAAACTGCAGGTCGCAAATATAAATATATTTTGATGAAATTTGGTATATAAGCTTTTATCGGCCATGGGATGAACGCTATTGAAATTGGTGAGAATCGGTCCATGTTCAGACCTAGCCCCCATACAAATTACCCATATGAAATCGACATAAATTGCCATAAGATCCAAGTTGTCATATAGATCTTACTAAAATTGGGTTTGTATGCGTTCATTACATCCATTAATGAGTTGTCCAAAAATGATCCCTTTGACGCCATATAGAGCTGCTTCCCGATCTTTACTTAAATCTATTAAAAAACAAAAATATTGCACTGATTCTTCTCAAATTTTGTTTGCATATATTTTTGCTAAATACAAGAGACTTTACCAAACATGATCAGGATCGGTCCATTTTTGGACCAAGTCCCTATATAGATATTGCATCCTATATGAACTTTTTCATATCTGCAGCCAAAAAAATTAATAAAAATCCCACTCAAATTTGGTTTTTGCTTATTTTCTATGTCCAGTTAGTTGGGCCTAAGAGATAGGGTCTCTAAACGCATGGTATAGGGTATCGTATAGTCGGTCTAGACCGACTATAATTTTCTTACTTGTTCTTTTTAGTTTTGATTATAATTTTTTTTTTAGTTTAGATTTAAATTGAGAAAAAAAATAATTTTTTTTTTATTTAATATTTTATAATTTTTAAATTTATTAATATAAAATTAATACCCGTTTTCTCAATAGGCGATTATCTATTATCCCAACGAGAAACTGCCGATTAAAGAAATTTGGTTTTCTCAATGTCTGGTTTGCTTCTATTTTGTCGCAAAACTAACCGGCACTCATCTGCCAATTAATTATTTATCGGACAGATAAATTATTCTCCCAACTTTCATATTAATTTTGAGAGGCATTGCCAACCGAAAATAATTCTCCCAACTTTCATACGTATTTTGAGAGGCATTGCCAACTGAAAATAATGTTTTTGTCGGTACATTGAGAAAACCAAAATTGTTAACCGGCAGTTTATTGGTCCAATAAATTTATGTCCTGGTTAAGTAACAGGCAGTTTGACGATACATTGAGAAAACCGGCATAAGTATATTTAAAAAATTATCGTATTAATTAAAAATAACAGAATAAGGTACAAATTGTACATAAAATAGAACAACAGAAAATTACAACAATAAAAATATTTTTGTTTATTATACGGGAAAAAATTTGACTTAAAAAAATAATGAAAGTTTTTTTTTTTTTTTTTAATAGATTTTCTATATAAATTTCCATTCACAATTTTACTTGGAGGAGAAACAAAAAATTCAACACAAAAAAAAATCCTTACAGTATAGACATGTTACCATATTGTATACTATCGCAACACGCTGATTCTATAATTCAAATAAATGGTATTTTCTGTAATTGTGCCCCCTTTTTTTTCTTATTTTCTTTAAAAAATTTTTTTTAGTTCCATATCCATTCCTTTTCTTTTTTGAATAATTGCATTCATTAAAATAGAAACTGTTGGTACAACTCTGGCATGTTTTTATATTTTGTTCTATTTTTTTTTTCTATTTAGTTCTATGTTAAATGCAACATGCATATGAGTTTAGTGTGTCTTTTACAGTCCACTGAAGAACATCAAACACAAGTGTCAAATAAAACGTTTAATATAACTTGAAAATAAAAAGAGTGATTTTTTATTCATTATATTCTTAAACATAATGGTCCTCCTCACCAAATCTGAATTTCAGTGACTTTCGCGTGTGTTGTGTAAACAATAAATAATAAACATTTTGTGTAATTTGTCTCGTGGGTAAATACGTAGCTCCTTTGGACACTATTTACATTAAATTTTCGGTCCCTCTCGTTGGTTTAGAGGAATTTTACATTCGGGTGCTCCTTTGTACCAAGTAAAACATTCATAGCGAAAAAAATACATCGTATAAAATAATAAAAAAAATACATACATATTACATATGTACACAAAAAATATGTATGAACGTGCGGTTGGTTTCGTGGTATTTTACATTCAGGTGCTCCTTTGGGCATAGTAAAACATTCGAGAAAAATACATTGTATAAAAAACACTAAGAAATACATACATACGACATATGTACACGAAAATATGAATGAACGTGCAAAATAGATAGTGCTTGGTTTGATCGAACATTTTTTCAAAACGTTAACGGTCGGTTTATTTAATGAAAATAGGCTTTCATAGTGAACTTGGACTTTGGTTGTAAAGCTTTATGATACGAACCTTGAACATTGAATTTTGTTATAGAGCTTTGTATGTTCGAACATTCAATTTGAATATTAACGTTTGTTTGCTGGTTGGTTTAAAGCTCGCGTGTGTGCTAGCTGCGTGTTAACGTTCGTTATGAAGTAAATTCTAGAACTTTAACGAGATCAATACATCCATACAATGTTGTTACGTTTATAGAGGACTGGAAAGTTCGTTGGTTGAAATTGTATGTTTGGACAAATGGTCGTGTATTATGAAAAAAACATTTTCGCTGCAAATCGTGCGGTTGGTAAAGAAAAAAGTGGCTGCACATATAAGACGCGTCGCGACGTGCGGAAAACTACAAGCGACATAATTGTACATAGTGGCTGATAAATGCATGAAAATTTGAAAAATAATTGAAATTTGTAATTTTTTTATTTATAACTATTCCAAACGTCTATGACAATGAAGGCTATCCAGCTTAAATGTCGAATGGAGAACGGCTCGATTACTCGCGCTTTAACATTTGCCCAAAATCCTCCTGCAGATGTTAATTCAGAACAAACTGAAACTCGCCTTGAAAGATTAGATTCAGTATGGAAAGAGTTTGTCAAGTATACTGAGGATTTATGCGGGTTTGAAGATGCGGAAGGGTATATTGATCCTGAACGGGATTTTTCGGAATATGAGGAAAAATATTTATTAGCCCGGGGTATTCCTAACACTTTATTGCGTACTTTTATTCCTCATGAATCAAATACTGAACCTCAGCTTGAAATTATCACACGTTTGGCTGAACAACATTCTACGTTGGCCGAACAACATTGACTCTCCGGTTACTTCACGTACGGCAGATAATGATTTACCAAAACTCAGAATATAGCCTTTTGCTGGCAACTATAAAGATTGGCCAGCATTTAAGGACCTTTTTATAAGTGCGGTTGATTCTAAGCCCAATTTATCTAATATACAGAAATTCCATCATTTAAAATCATTATTAAAAGACGATGCGGCAAGTCTTATTAAACATATACAAATATCAGATTTATCATACGAGACAGCTTGGGATCGACTTAGAGAACGTTTTGAACGTCCGCGACATATCGTAAATTCATATATTGAAATATTTATGAGCTAGTTTACGTACAATTTCTGATACATCAAATGAGGTAGTTAGAGGTTTGGAAGCAATCAATTATAATGAACGTCGTGACCATTGGTTAATTTTTATATTTTTAAACAAAATTGATTCCGAAACTCGTAGAAAACTCGCGATGACGCCAAACCAACTGTATCTGCTTTTTTAACCTTTTTGGATCAACGCTGTGAAGAGTTGGAGATTGCAAAAAAATTGTATACGAAACCTACTGCATTTACACGTAATTCATCCACTTCTTTGGTCTCGACACAGAATAACCACCAATGTGCCGATTGAGGTTATGGTGATCACCAGACTCATAAGTGTCCTCATTTTTTATCGTTATCCATTGACCAACGTCGCTCATTCGTTAAAGAGAAGAATCTTTGCTTCAATTGTTTACGTAAGGGACACTCTGCTTACAAATGCAAATCTCAACATAAATGTCGTACTTGTCTACACAACCATCATTCTCTACTACATCCAACTCTAGCTGAGCCAGCACAACAGGTGCACGATGCTGGTTTACTACACCCATCAACTTCTAATATCGATAAGTGTGAATCTGAAGGTTCTCAGCCGGTATCATTGAGTACAGTCGTATCTCAGTCTCCCGCAGCATCGTTCACTAAAATTGATACAATACACACCCTACCAACAGCTTTAGTAGATGTTTGTAATAAAAGGGGTAATTTCGTCACCTGTCGTATTTTACTTGAACTGCATCTGAATTGTCATACATTACTGAAGATTGCATTAAACGTTTGGGATTACCACGTGTTTCTTCTCGTTTTGCCCTATCGAGAATTTCCTCTGTTAAAGCTGAAACTACGCGTGGTCATAGTTTAATACAACTCCAGAAATACTCAAAATTCTATTGATGTGCAGATACATATTTTAGGACGTATAACTTCGTCAATTCCAAGAACTACTATTAAAAACTGCTACCGTAGCAAGCTCGATACCATTTCTCTAGCTGATCCATCGTTCCACCTTTCATCTCCTATTGATATCCTTTTGGGGGTGATTATATATGGGATGTTTTCACTATGGACAAACTATTCGATGATGAGGGTAACACAACTGCCATTTCTACTATTTTTGGTTGGGTAGTAACATCTATTATTACCTCGCTTCATAGTCAGTCATCCACATCATTATTAACTTTAGTTGACATCGATCAATCTTTACGTTCTTTTTGGGAAATAGAGGAATGTCATATACCGACAACAAAAGATGACGAATCGTTAACCGTTGAGCAACATTTCCGAGATACGCATGGGAGACATACTGATGGAAAATATATTGCACAACTTCCATTTAAGGAACAAAGTATTACCTTCGCTGATACATACAATGGTGCATTAAATCGATTTTATTCCACTGAAAGGAGACTGTCTAAAAATCCAGCATTGCACAGTGCACTTTTATTCTCAGCTGTTGATAATTTTTTTTATTTTAAGCATTGAAATTTATGTCAAAAACTCTGCATTTTTCAAATCTGGCCTTGGTTTTGCGCTATCTTTATTGGATGCGAAGATATTCGATTTCAAAGTCAGTTAAATTTAGTAAAAATTTAAAAAAACAATTTTGTTGAAAAAATTTTCAGCTTCAATGATACACTCCGACCAATTGGTTATAGATATTTGATTAATTTTTTTTTTTTTTTAAAAATACATTTATTTTTTGTAATACATGTAAGCTATGTTACTAATTTGAGTTGGTTTAGCTTTTCAAATTTAGCTTATAAAAAAACCTTTTTTTACATAATTTTCAAACTTTACCTAAGCTTTTAACTATTGTGCGGTTCCGTGCGCTCTTAGCCCTTACCATGACAATTTGCTCTAATATATCATCTAAGTTCACTAAAATATTCAGCTGCAAACTCGCGCAAACTTGGATGTCAGAGTGCATCAAAATAAATTTTTCGTAATATTTTGAATTTAAAATTGGTTAAAAATTTTCTTTATTTTTAATCAGAATGCTTTGTTAAAGTTGTAACGTCAAAACAGTTTGATATTGTTTCATAAACAAATAAAGTATAAATCTAATTTTCGGAAATTTCATTGCTTTTTTAACTTTCAACAAAAACCTTCATTAATTTTTGTTTATATACATTAAATACTTTCCTACAATGAGTAAATTTAATATATTAGTAAAAGATCTTTGTGAAGAATGTTTTCAAATACACTCAGAATAAACAAGTTTACTGTCTCGAAAATTGATTTTTAATAACTTGCTTGCAAGAGTTTTTAAAAAAATTGGTATAAATACCAAAAATAAAGAATTTAATAAAGATGTGATTTTCAGTTTCGTTAGAAGATTCTCAGAATGTGTTTTTAAAAATATATGGGAATAGCAGTTGGCTTGCGAATTCGCTAGATTTAAAAAAAAAGTTGGAGAATCGGTGTCACTGCAAGTTGAGAAAAATTTGGATTTAGCAAAAAGAAAACGTGGCAAACCACAAAAATCATAATTAAATTCAGGACGCTCAACTAAACGCAGAAAAGTATATGCTCTGGCAGAATATGTAAGTTTAGAGGAAACTTATGAAATATTAAGGCGTGAGTTGCGAAAGCAGAAGGAATATGAAAAGGTCTCTGTGGTAGAGTCCTTGCAATACAATGACTCTGGGGTTAATGCAAGACTGAGAAAAACAATAAAAAAACCCGAAGAAGTCTGTAGTGAATTCACAACTTCAGAAGCTCTTGCAGTATTTATTGACCTGGAATTGTTATATCGACAGTACAAAATGTTGCGTTCGGCTTTTTTAAAAAAAAACTACAGAGGATTACCGTCTCTCGAAAATCTTACCGAAGAAAAAAATGCTTGCGTTCCAAAAGATATGGCAGTTGATGATACTTCTGCCAGTTTTCCGTTGCAATCTTCCTTGGAAACCTTGGATTTTGATACTCAAGATAAATTGTATTCTTCCAGCATGGTTCTTTATACCAAATGGGGTTGTGATGGCTCATCTGGTCAGAGTCAATACAAACAAAAAATTGGTAAGTATAACCTAAATGAAACAGTTTCATATCTACATATTAGGCCGGGTCGATTTGTGGGGAGGCAAAAAAATCGCCCATTGCTCAGTGAAAATCGTATTCTAGGGATCAAAATAAGAAACTTTGCCGAAGGAACCATACCTCTAAAACGAATTCTGACGTCCCAGAATTTGGGTCGAACTTTTGGGTAGGGGCAAATTTTGAAAAATCCCACTTTGACCCATTTAGAGTGCTCCAATCGAGTCCAAATGTATGACCGTCCCCCACTAACTTTGGAGGCCCGACCCACCCATGCCAGTGGCACACCCCTGGAACTCCCCTGTGGGGTTCCCCATATAAACATTTCAAAAAATCGCCAGTTTTGGCACTTTACATGAAAAAATCTGCGAAATGCCTATGTTTTTTTCTTTATGGAGTTTATTTTTCTCTTTAGAAATTTATTTAGTCAGAACATATGTAAATGAAAAAATGAATTTAACTTAGTAATAGAAAAGAAATTAAAAAAATTTATTAGAAATTAGCGTTTTTTACAACCCTTTTAAAATCAAGGCATCACTGTGATGCATTTGCATGTCGTAAACTTAGTTGTGTGGGTTTTTTATTTAACCCTTTTAAAAAATGAACGTATCACTGTGACACAATTGCAGGTCGTAAAATTGTTTGTATGGGTTTTTTAAGCCACCACAAGACACAGCTGCATGTCGTAAACTTACTTGTGTAGTATTTTTATAACACCTACTTAAGAAATGAAGGTTGTTTTTACAACCCTTTTTATGGGTTTTTTATGGCACCTTCTTAAGAAATGCGCGTTTTTTCCAACCATTTTAACAATTAAGGTATCACTGTAATGCACCGCAACCCTTTTAAAAAATGAACGTATCACTGTGACGCAATTGCAGGTCGTAAAATTGCTTGTGTGGGGTTTTAAGCCACCACAAGACACAGCAGGTAGAATTGAAATTACCATTTCATTCTTATTACCTCGTCTCGTAGACCATATATAACGCAACAGTTTTTGTGAATGCACTAAGTCGTTGTGAAGAACTCAAAGTGCGAAGTGCTAATTTCAGATAAAAAATTATTTAAAAAAAATAATAAGTGAAGTGACCATTCCAAATCAAAAAGTTTACAATGAATCCACCATCCTCTTCACCGCAAGATGAAGCAACAACAACTATCGAAAACCCAATGAGTCATATACCCAAGCATGATGTTACTGTTTTTGGTGTGTCTACTGATTTGACTGATCTTAATTTACCAACCCATCTGGATATCTTGAGATATTATTTTTACTTAAGCGAACATGCTAAAACAGAACAAAAAAAGTTTTCCTATAAATCATTCACTATTCAAGTACAAGATAAGTTGATTGGAATTTGGGAAAAACTTGGTATGGAAATAATGCTGAAAAAAAGTGTATGTAATAAATTGAATAGATTTCTTGACAAATATCAAGACCAAATCAAGAGAAGAAACAAAACCCAACAATTTACAGAGTATGTAAAATCTCTAGAAACAATTTTTTACATTGGAACATGTAAATGCGATTTGAAGGCAGCTCCATGTGCATGCGGCTTGGTTCCCTAACGCCTTAAAGAGTTTATGCACGATCAACATAATCAGAGAAGACTAACAATGGATGCATTTGTGATGGAAATTGAAGAGCAAGGAGCAACGTGTATGTCATCAATGCCAACATACCAAGATCCCGATGATTCAACATACGCACCGCCATATACCCAAGAAGATATGGATAGAACCACAAGTTCACAAAACACAGAGATATACGATTGTTTTAACTTTGCCTTGGTATGTGACAGGTTTGGTGTGCCTGATAGAGTAGCATCAGCATTGGGAACCGCTCTTTTTCAAGATTTTAAAATTAAAGATAAGCATGGGAAACCTCTCATCATGGATAAGTCGAAAGTTCGCAGAGAAAAAGAGAAATGCAGACAAGAAGTGCTTCGCAAACGGTTAGATTATACCAATTTGTTAGCGTTTTCATTCGATGGCAGAAAAGATGATACTTTAATGATAGATAAAATTGATGAGAAGTATCATACTAGGATGGTAAAAGAACCTCATCTTGTTATTTTGAGAGAACCCAATTCTGAATTGATTGGTTACGTAAGACTGGAACATGAAACCGCTGAATACAAAACAACCAAATTAAATGATTTTTTCAACGACAAAAATATATCACTGGATGCATTAATTGGAATATGCACTGACGGTGAGCAAACAAACACTGGCCCACACGGTGGAATTATACGACGATTCGAATTGCTGTTAAAAAGACCATTGCATTGGTTCGTTTGCCTTCTACACTTCAACGAACTTCCGTTTCGGCATTTTGAAGCTTTGGATAAATCAACCAGCACTGGACCGAGATCGCCAACCGGAAAACTGAGCCGTCAAATCGAAACCTGTGAAACTCTTCCAGTAAGTTATTGCTATCACTCATTTATTATAATTGTCAACCATTATTAATTATTTTATTATTATATATTTTCAGGTGGTGGACGGCTTCCAGAAAATTGAGTTGCAAAATATGCCCCTGCTCCAGAAAAATTTGAATTTTCCACCGATTCGAAGTACTTATACGACATGGCCCATGCAATTTCTAGCGGCGTGGTTTCGGTGGATCTGGCTAACATCAAACCAGGGAAAATTGTGCATTCTCGGTGGCTCACCAAGGCCGCTAGATTATTACGATTATATTACAGCTCTGTCGTGTACGGCAGTGCATTATTTTTCAAGTTCATTGGTTGGTCACGATTTCTAGAACCTCCTTCACGCAAAATTGTCAATCAAGTAATTAAAGATAATTTATATTATGCGCATTCGGAAAATATCTTGTTATCAATGTTGTTTGATGATAGCAAACAAAAGCGCGACTGTGCTATCAAGAAAATTCTACGCTATCGAACCGATGTTGACAACCCAACGCAACTTAGAGCTTATAAAAAACCAGATAGAAACTTTAATTGCACAAGTTACACGGAAATGATGAATATGAATGACATAAATAACGTATTTGAACCACCATTCACGCGAAGCATTCCGTACGATACATTGAAAGAATATTTAAATCAAGATGATCCACCGTTTAATGACCCAAAAATTCCATCACACATACAAGGAACGGAACGACATGTTCAATTGCTAGCTAGCGTTTCCAAACGGGTTATACCGGAAAATGTAGAGGCTGTTATGGCGACGACATTAGAGAGCCGTGCGAAATACCCAGACTTGAAAGTAAAAAGACTTCAAACCATAATTTTTTTTTCTATAACTAACTTGAATTAATTTTTTCTTTTACATATGTTCTGACTAAATAAATTTCTTAAGAGAAAAAATAGATATTATTATAAATAAATAATAAATATTATTATAAATAAATAAATAAAAATAAAGAAAAAACATAGGCATTTCGCTGATTTTTTCATGTAAAGTGCCAAAACTGGCGATTTTTTTAAATGTTTGTATGGGGAACCCCCCAGGGGAGTTCCAGGGGGTGTACCACTGGCATGGGTGGGTCGGGCCTCCAAAGTTAGTGGGGGTCGGTCATACATTCAGACTCGATTGGAGCACTCTAAATGGGTCAAAGTGGGATTTTTCAAAATTTGCCCCTACCCAAAAGTTCGACCCAAATTCTGGGACATCAGATTCGTTTTAGAGGTATGGTTCCTTCGGCAAAGTTTCTTATTTTGATCCCTAGAATACGATTTTCACTGAGCAATGGACGATTTTTAAATCGACCCGCCCTACTACATTTTATTTATTTTTATTTATTTGACTCAAATATGTTTATGATATCAATGGTCCCTCTCCGATTAACTGAAGAAGTTACAAGTACATCAAATGAGCATGGAAAATATGTTGAACTTTGGAGAAATCAACGACCATCATCTGCACAGTATTGTCGTCCAATTGAATTTTCGTATTCGAAGGAAACCAAGGAACTTATGTGGAAAAGTATAATTTTATATCAGAACAAATAAATAATTTACAGTTTACACAACAAAGCAAGGTTCGGAAATTCAAATTCAATTTCAAATTTACAATGGTAGATGGAAAAGTTGCACAAGCTATATCAGGTAAAAAAGTGTATTTTTGCTAAACTTACAACTGTTACATTTTCTGTTTCCGGTTTTATGCTCAGCAAACAAATCATCCACATCGTGCACTGTCTGTCATGCTAAAAAAAGTGATTTTAGCAAAAATATTGAAACACCAGAACATAATGAAATTGAGAGAATGTACGAGTTAGGATTATCACCACTACGTGCACGTATTCGTTTTATGGAGCATTGCTTAAAGATTGCGTATGACTTAGAATTTCAAAAATTTAAGGGAAATACACCAGATTTTGAGAAAAAAAACGTTTAAAGAGAAGCAAAAATAAAAACCCAACTAAGAGCTGACTAAAAAACATACAGGAGCAGTTCAGAGAAGTTACTGGTTTGAGAATTGATTATCCAAAGCAGGGATTTGGAAACACTAATGATGGTAACACTGCCAGAAGATTTTCTGATAACATTGATGATACAGCATCTATAGCAAAAATTGATAAGACTCTATTGTATAACTTTAAAAAATTTGCTGACTGCAGCTTTACTTGCAGAATTTACTTCTGAAAAGTTTGGTAAATTCGCTTTGGAGACACTTAAACTTTATAACAGTTTATATGGAAGCTGGAGAAAATTATCGCCAACTGTGCATAAGGTACTATGCCATGGTGAGAATATTATAAAATATCACATCTTTCCTATTGGCGAAATGTCAGAAGAGGCTCAAGAAGCGAAAAACAAAGAATATAAAGAATTTAGACTTAGACATACAAGAAAGTGCAGCAGAAAAGATCAAAAGCTGGATTTAATGAAAATGTTACAGATCAGATCCTTTAATCACATCACTAAGATATCATGTGAAACACAATTTTGAAAAAGAAATGCTACAAGATCTTGAAGATCTTGTGGTTTAAATAAAAAAAGAAATTTACTACATTTTAAGTATTTTTTTTTTGTTGGTTTTTTCTTCAATGTCTTAGGTAAAAATATTCATATATTAAGGATGGTTTTTTTAATGAACTCTAATTAACGCGAATTACCCCAGAAGTATATTTTGAGTTTTTTTCGTTTCTATATTAGTCGAAACGGACAAAAATTAATTTTATGCAAATCGGAGGTGTTACCGTATGGTAGCTTTGGGCAGATTAGGGTTAAATTGTTTATAAATTTTATGAAATGTTGACGAAATTATTTTTTATGTAATTAAGTGCGTTCAGCAGACAATTAAGCTATGTAATATATAAAAAAAAATCACAATGGGTCGTTTTGACCCCATGTGTATACAAGGGTTAAATTGTCACAAAATCGATACGTATTTTAATAGACAATAACGCAAAAAACGCGAGAAAAAATTTTAAACCGTTCAATAATTATCGATTCTTGATCACTCACACCCCTAAACAAGGGCACTGTGCATTGAAGGAAAAATACGTTAAATTTATGCAAGTGTATCAAAATTTGGGCCATATGCGAGAACTTTCTCCTGAAGAAATAATTGTTGCCGATAATCAATTGTTTTACTTACCACATCATCCTATTATTGGTGCAAAGCTACGAGTGGTGTTTGACGGATCATTTCAGGATGCCGTTGAAGGACATCGGTCCTTCAATTCAACGAAATTTATTCGCTGTATGTCTTCGTTTTCGATTGCACAAATTTGTAAAGATGTTTCGCCAAATTTGGGTTGTTGAAAATCACCGTGATTTTCAGCGAATTCTGTAGAGAGACGATCCCTATAAGAACGTTCGACATCTTCAATTATGCACTGTGACATATGGAACTGCTTCCGCGCCATTTTTGTCTGTACGGGTACTTGAACAAATTTCTAAGGATTACAAAAAAACTCATCCGATTGCATCGTAATGTTTACTCGAAGACTTTACGTCGACGATGTCTTCACTGGCGCCTCTTCTGAACGAGAACTGATATTTAAACGCGATGAGCTAGTCGACCTACTGTCACAGGCAGGACTTGAATTACGTAAATGTATATTGATTTGTAGCGCACTTAGAGAAATTGGAGAAGACTCGGTAAAGGTTCTCGGTATTTATTGGTATTCGAAAGAGGATATATAAAATCAATTTAGGAGGTTCACAACATGCAACTAAAAGAAGAGTTTTATCCGACGTAGCTAGGATATTTGACCCACTTGGATTAGTTTCGCCTGTCGTCATAAAATTTAAAATTCTATTCCATGAGTTGTGGCTCCTAAGTCTTGACTGGGATGATCCTCTGCCTCAGACGGTAGCCAGCATGTGGATAAAGCATAGTAATGAACTACCTAACCTTGTTAAATTAAAATTATCTCGATTTGTACCAAATTCTAACCACGAAATTCAACTTCACGGTTTTAGCGACGCCTTCATAAAAGTATATTCAGCTGTCGTTTACTGTCGTATGAACGACGATAAGGGAAACATGCACATCTCGTTAATTGCATCGAAAACTCGTGTCTCACCTTTGAAACAAATTTCACTACCCAGGTTAGAGTTATGTGGAGCGCTGCTTTTAATCCGATTAATGAAATCAATTATGTCGTCACTGCCCCATGAACATGTTAAAATCATCGCTTGGTGTGACTCTACCGTGTTACTCTCATGGTTATCTATGCAGCCAACAAAACTGAAGACGTTTGTAGGAAATCGCACATCTGAAATATTAGAAACGCTGCCTACAGTATATGGAAGTACGTAACTACAAAGATAACCCAGGAGACTGTGCCTTTCGTGGTTTAATGGTTGACCAATTGTTGGATCATGATCTGTGGTGGAAAGGTCCCTCTTTTTTGAAGGATAAGGGAAAACAAGATACGCATTTTGATAACGTATTACAAACAGAACACATCGGTAGGGACATAGAAGCGGAAATGAAAATCGTGAACACTGCTACAACAAGTTTTACTACAGCCGTTAAGCATAACGCAACTACTGGTGGAAATGGTGTTCATCCTCTCGCAACTACACTTGAGAATATTTCTCATTGGTATAAGTTTATACGAATCACAGCATATGTGGTTCGGTGTATTAACCTGCATGTTCGCAAAATTGGAAACCCTGCCAGATACCTGACATATGACGAAATCGCGAAGACCAAGATTATTTGCCTCAGAATGGCGCAAATTGATTTCTCAGCTGATATTACCTGGTTGCAGCGAACTATGAGGGTTGGTAACAACTCAAAACTTAGAACACTTGCGCCATATGTTGATGATGAAGGACTCCTTCGCGTAGGTGGACGCACCGGAAATTCAAAACTTTCTAATGAAGTTCAACATCCTATAATTCTTCAAAAGATTCATAAAATAACATCGTTTATACGTAGAGAAGCTCATGCAGCAAACTTGCATCCTGGTGTATCCGCACTCTTTGTAATTGTCTGGCAAAAATATTGGATTCTCGGCGCCAGAAATTTAATTCGTGAGCTGACTCATAAATGCTTGAAATGTTATGGACAAGCTCAGCATTCAACCCAGCAGCGAATGGCTGATTTACCTGCAGTACGTATTCGACAAGCTTTTCCTTTCCAAGTTACTGGTTGTGATTACGCCGGTCCCTTTACGCTAAGGATCACTCATGCGCGAAACGCTAAAACCTCCAAAGGGTACATATACTTGTTTGTTTGCATGTTGACTTCTGCTATCCATTTGGAATTGGCAACATATTTAAGTACTGAATGTTTCTTAGCCGCTTTACGATGCTTCATGGCTCGGCGTGGTAAATGTTCTGCCATATTTAGTGATAACGGTAAAAACTTTGTTGGTGCTAAATGCAAATTGACTGAAATGTATCAACAACTTTAAGCGGAAGATCACAACGAAATCATCACCGCTACACTCGCTAAAGAAGACATTAAATGGACTTTTTTTTCACCCTATGCACCACATTGGGGTGGTATATGGGAATGGGGCGTACGCTCCATAAAACTACATCTACGTCGTGTAATTGCTGATAATATTCTGACATTTGAACAGATGCATACCCTCCTTGCTCAGGTCGAAGCTGTCGTTGATTCAAGGCCGCTGGGGATCTCCCCAGGCACCGACTCTAATTTTCTTTCTCCTTCTCATTTTTTAATAGGCAGACCAACAACTATGGTACCTGAGGGTAGCTTAACTAATCTGAACGTTAACCGGCTTGGCTAATGGCAAAATGTACAATGCATGTACCAAGGTTTTTGGAAGCGATGGAGTACAGAATACCTGACATCCCTTCAACAGCGACCCAAGTAGTGCAACACTCAACCAAATCTTGACGTAAACGACCTGGTACTCGTAAAAGAAGACAAAACACCCCCCTCTACATGAATCACTGGAAGAGTAATCGAAACATTCCCAGGAGATGATGGCTTAATCCGAGTGGTAAAACTAAAAACTGCCCAGGGAACGATGACGAGACCAATCACCAGAATTGTGAAACCCCCCATATGCTGAAACTGGATTTAGGGCCGCGCAGGATGCTGGGGAACCATCCCAACGATACAACTCTGTCATGTTTTTATATTTTGTTCTATTCTTTTTTTTCTATTTGGTTCTATGTTAAATGCAACATGCATATGAGTTTAGTTTGTCTTTTACAGTCCACTGATGAACATCAAACACAAGTGTCAAATAAAACGTTTAATATATCTTGAAAATAAAAAGAGTGATTTTTATTCATTATATTCTTAAACAGAAACATTATTAGAAGAAATTTTCGGCCAATTTTCATTTCATTCTCAATTCAAATATTTAAAGTAAATATTATCAGTTCCAAAATTATTAGAAATCTATTTTCATCAGTTATCTATTACTTATGGTCATTATATTGCATTCTCACCATTATGGTGGACTGGAGCACTATTATTATCATACTCATTTTCATATCATCTAATATTCGTATTCTATTTATCTAGTTGCAACTTTACCAATGCCATTTATTGATGTCGGTTATATCCCAACCTAGAGAATAATTGACCTCAGTCAATTTTCCCATTAACATCATGGACATTTTATTGATCCGGATCTAATCATTTTATCTATATATTCATTATAAATACAATAAACTGTCGACAAGCTCGGTCATAAAATTTTTTACTCTGTACTTTTTCATAATAATCTTTAAATATAACTGCTACTGTGATTTTTATACTTACTAAATGAAAACTTAAACTTATAGCAACAATATTGGAAATTAATTAGTTCAAAAAATCATTTAATTTTTCAAAAATAAATCTAAAATCTTTAATTTTCACAAATAAAAAATTATAAAATTACTAAACATTAAACTAAGTGAACAAAGCATAAAAAGAAAACGATAACTTCTCTTACATCACAACAGTTACATATTAAGAATCAAAATAACAAGTGCATACTCCTTATTTACAATTCAACAAAGCATAAATAAAATAAAAATAATATTACAAACATTAAAACTCAAAGCATAAAAAGAAAATGAAAAAATTCTCTCACAACAACAATAACAACAAAATAAAAATCAAAATAAGTACATACTCCTTAACTGCAATAGAACAAACAAAGCGCAAAAGAAATAGTGAAATTTTCAGTATAACAATAAATACACAATAAAACAACTTTAAACATTAAATCTGATCTCATTTTTTGTTAAATACAATAAGTGTTACCACATTGCTAATAATATTAATGGCTTGTTTGATGAATAATTGTACCATTAAAGGTGATGGGGAAAGAATGATCACTTGTTGGCTGTGCCATGAGCTATGTCATACTAAATGCTTTATATAATAATAAAAGGTTACATTGGTGTTGCAATAAATGCAGGAAAATCGGAGTGAATTTCTACCGTTTTTTCAATGATACACAAAAGGAATTCAATGATATCCAGTAAAAGGTAACTAAATTATCGATGTCTATATCTAGTTATGGCAAATTATTTGATGATTATAAATCATTAGATAATTTAAAATCTCCACCTCAATCTTCTCCAAAACGTCGTAAATCGTCACGAAATACAAATAAGATAAATCTGATAATCTTCCTGCTGTTCCTACGAGTTCAGTAACACTAACATCTGATGCCTCAGTAATTAATTGTAATGCTGATTTGCCTGTGGGCTTTGCTGAAGTGCCATTAAATAAACCTGTGCCTTCTACAAATACTTGTCCTGTGATAAACGCTGATCAAATTGTTTCGCTGAGAGCTGTTCCTCCAAAAAAAACTGTTTTTATCTCGCGTTTAGCGATTGAAACTACTGCTGAAGATGTCGATGCCTTTGTTAGATCTAAGTTGGGCCAAAAAGCAGAAATTTCGACATATAAGTTCGTTTTTTCTCAACCTAGATCTATCACATCCTTTAAAATTACCGTTTCTAATGATGTTTTGACCGTATTATTGATCGTAACTTTTGGCCTGAAAATACATTGGTTCGAGAATATATATTTAGACAAAATTCTAACAATACTGGCCGCCTCCCTCAAACTGATTCAAACGTTCCAAAAAACTAAAAGATCTTACTGGTGAAAATATTTCATTAGTTTACCAAAACGTTCGTGGTCTGAGAACTAAACTGTCAACTTTATATATTGAAAGTTTCAACATAAGTCATCATATTATCGTATATACTGAAACTTGGCTTAATCATACCTTTTTAAATACTGAAATATTTTGTAATAAATATAATATTTTTAGACGTGACCGTTGCAATAAGATGAATGGCGGTGGCGTTCTTATTGCTGTCTCAAGTATCTTATCATCTGAGGTTTTCTTAATTGATTCCTCTTTAAACATCGAATTCGTTGCAGTTTTAATTAAATACAATCATAAAAAAATATTTGTTACTTGCTCATACATCCCTCCATCGTCTCCGCAGTCTTTATATGTTAGGCATGGAGAAGCTATTAAAACTGTTCTACGTTCTGCGAATCCGGATGACTCTGTTATTGTTCTTAGAAATTTCAATTTGCCTTCAATTTCGTGGAAGTTCTTACCTGAAGAAAAATACTTTGTTCCGACAAAATCAAATGATAAATGTGATGAGCTTTTTAATATTTTTTTTGATTTACATCTTTTTCAATTAAATGGAATTCTTAATGATCATTAAAAATTATTGGATTTAATATTTGTTAATGAAGTTACTGAATGTTTTACGAAGCGATCAAACCCTATTTCTATTCCTGAAGATGGATATCACCCTACTATTGAAGTAAATATATCCATTCCATCTTGACTTGTAGACACACCTAAAAAAAGTGTTAAAGTTTTTTGTTTCGCTCAAACGAATTACACTATGTTTAATGAACTTATAAATAATACAAACTGGCATGATTTATTATCGTTATCTACTGGTACAACTCGTGCCATTGATCAAATGACTGAAGCTTTCTATAACAAGATGTATTCTTTTATTTGTCATGTGTTCCTAAAAAATTTTTAAAAAACCTTTCTGGACCGCCTTGGAATGCTAGGAAACTGTCTAGTATCAAGAATAAAAAAATAAATATTACAAAAAATATAAGAAAACTGGATCTTGTTGATCATGGAAAATACTGCATTTGTCGTGCCGAATATAATACTCTGAATAATTCATGTTATTTAAACTATTTGACCAAAATGAAAAATAATTTTAAACGAAATCCGAAGTCATTCTACAAATTTGTTAACTCTAAGAGAAAAACTAAGGGCTATCCTGCTGTTATGAAATTTCTACATAATTAATCCTGTGATGATACCATTGTATGCAATTTATTTGCTGACTTCTTCTCTACTACTTACTCCGATGCAACTTTTGATGATTCTAATGTCTGCTCATATTGACTGACTGCTACTCAAATTATATCCATTCCTTCTCTTGCTATATCTGTGGTTTCTAATGAATTGAAAAAACTTAAATTTTCCTGCAACAGTGGTCTAGATAAAATTCCGTCCTGTATTTTAATAAAATGTGCTGATGTTTTAGCTGTACCATTAACACTCATGTTTAATACCTCAATTAAATACGGTTATTTTCCCATTATGTGGAAGGATTCATTCATTACTCCGCTATTCAAATCTGGTAACAAGGCTGATATTACTTATTATCGTGGAATTGCTAAATTAAGTATTATACCTAAAATTTTTGAAAAAATTATAACGGATTATCTATGCCATCAATACGTTAATTTCTTTCTTCCAACATGGTTTCCAAAAAAGATGTTAAACCTCTACAAATCTATTACAATTTACTGACTTCAGCAAGGCTTTTGATAAAGTCAATCATAACCTTCTTCTTAAGAAATTACATATGATGGGATTTTCAAATCTTTGCGCAAAGTGGATATATTCTTATTTAACCAATAGAACACAAAAATTATGTTTTAAAAATGTTACTTCAAAGCCGATAGATGTAATGTCGGGAGTACCACAAGGCAGCCATCTTGTACCGCTTCTTTTTTCTTTGTTTATAAACGATCTTCCGAATGTTATTCGTTTTTCAAACATCTTGATGTATGCGGATGATGTCAAAATTTACTTCTGTTATAATCAACACCCTGATCATGTTTTTCTCCAAAATGATTTGAATTCATTTTATTCTTGGTGTAATTTAAATTTAATGGAGCTAAACCTTAAAAAGTGTAAACATATGCGTTTCGTCAGAAAGAGGCCGATATCTGTCAACTATGTGCTGGGTGATTATTGTCTCGATAAAGTAGATAACTTTATAGATCTTGGTGTTTTATTGGATCATAAACTGACCTTTGTTCCTCATATAACAATTACTGTCAACAAAGCCAGAGGTGTACTTGGTTTCATAAAACGTTGGGCTAAAGATTTTAATGATCCCTATGTCACCAAAACTTTATATACGTCACTTGTGAGACCTATCCTGGCATATGCTTCTATAATTTGGGACCTAATCTACCAAATTCATGCCGACAGTCTGGAATCTGTGCAGAAACAATTCCTTTTGTTTTGTCTTCGGAGTTTAAACTTCAATCCAAGTAATCTCCCATTCTATACCAGCAGACTTGCCCTTATTAAGCTACCAACTTTAAAAAGCCGGAGAACTATGTTAAATGTTTCATTTCTTCTTAATATAATTAATGGTGATGTTTGTTCCGGTTTTTTTGATTAACAATATATCATTCAACATTCCTCAACGACCAACACGTTACTTCTCACCTGTATCTGTACAGTTCTAAAGAGCTAATTATGCAAATACAGACCCTCTCAGGAGAATGTGTATTCAATTTAATGGACTTTATAGATTTATTGATTTCTCATTAAATACTAATCTAATTAAAAGTAAAATAATATGCTTTCTAAATTCATGAATATCTATTTACTAAAATTAATTTTAAAATGTTTTTCTTTGTAAATAGTCTGTAAGGATTAATTCCATAGACCATGTACGAATAAATATATAAATATATAAAATTTTCATTTCTATCCCCCCGGGGTCATGGGTTATTAGCTAACCTGTCCTTAGACGGTTGCTTATTAGTGTCAGACTTTGGTTACCAGCTACTTTTCCAAGCTTTAGAAGGAGTGGCCTAAGTCACTTTCTATTAATAACCCAGTCAGACCATTTTCGTTAATATGTTATTTTATTATCATTTTGCAAAATGTAGGAAACATTTTGCAGTGCTCTTGGATTCTTTGGGTTATAGATCGCCCCTTATAGTCCCATATTATCATTATTGCGTGGGATGGTCGGTCGTGTTTATAATAGCTCTTCGGAGAGTAACAAATTAACTTGTCTTCTTAATTTGAAATAATCAGCAATTAACCAAAAGTGAGTAGTATTGACATTACATGACATTATTAAAATTTTAAGATTCCGATAACGGAAGGAGTTACTCATCAGATGCGACAGATGATTATTCCGTTACTTCCATTTCAGATGTTCCAATAAAGAAATTTAATAGATTAAAAAAAAACTTTTCATAAAACTTTAAATACGAGTAAGAGAAATTTAAAGGTAATATGGAAACACTATAACAGCACATTGAAAGTCGCTGATGTAGATGAATGACTAAGGATATATTCCTTAATAACAACATTTAAAACGTTTTAAACAAATGCTGAAGGAAGAAAAAATAATACATAAAAATTATTTTAAAATTGCGAAGCCATAAAATAAATTAATTACTAAAAAAAAGATTTTTCTTTTTTCCAATAATATGAATAATTTGAACTATGAAGGATGTCCTTTTCCTTTTTAGAAATAAAGCTCAGCAAACTAAAATTAAATAAAACGTGTTTAAGATCTTAACAGCGAATAAATAATTAGAGTATCGGATAGATACGACTCAAGTAAAAAATGAAATAAAATAACGCAAAACCATAAAGTATGTGGTAAATGTTATTATTCATTATTTCGTGAAAATTGATAATTATTGTCTTTGTGTATCCAATTAAAATAGCATGTACGAAAGACTAGATCAAGCCTTACAAATACATGAAATGTATTTTTAGGAGTGGGTGGTGCCAGAACAAATTTGGTAGTGTTCCAATTGAATAAATTAAAGTTTATAACAAATTTATTATCCATCCGCTCAGCTATTAAAGTGTTTTAAAGTATTTTAATTAATAGAAATTTCCTCGTAATTTCCGAGATAAAAGAAGTTACCTTTTATATGTTAAACTGAAAATTTTCGATATTACGAAAATCGCTAACCAATTAATATCCTTTGATTGTACAGTAGGCGAAAAAAAATGTTTCTCTTCTTTTCCTCTAATATCAGTTCAAGTCTGTATAGTTATATTAGTTATATTTAATCATCATTCAAGTAGCAGGAAGATTAAATTCAAGTCAACAAAAAAATAAAATAATGATTCTGAACTCAGTTTAAATTTAATTAAACTTTAAATTTCTCCTGTTAACTAGAAAAAACTATTTAAATTACTACAAAAAAAATTCATTTTTACAATTACTACAAATACAAATCTCCAATAAAGGTTTTAATTATTTTAGATCAGGAATTTCTACCGAAGTTTTATATTTTATTTTTTTAACATTAAGTTTTTTTCATTTTTATTGTCAAATTCATATATATTTGCATATATGTGTTGTACATATATTTCTAGATATTCTCAATTATTTCGTATAGAAAAATAACAGCTTTCATTTATTATTATTTTGGAATAGATTTCCGAGTTTTATTAGAGATTATTCATTGTTGGTAGTTACCACTTTTATGAGCCAAAATTGTCATTGCAATATTTTGTTTGAAATATATCCGGATTCGAAATGCTGCAAACTGTCATGGAATTTTTGGGGATTGCCTCAAAATGAATTCCAGACTATGATGGTGGTTCTGAGAACTTACAGAGTTTTCTGGATGAGCTGAACCTCGTGGATTCCATTACGGTATCGCACGAAGCAATTTCCGAAGCAGTTGACCATAGAGTGATGCTGGAAGAGAACAATTCACAACAATTAAATTTATTAAATTAAAAGTAAGAAGTTAGCTAAACTGAATTAAACTAACAAACTTAAATAAGATAAGTAGAACAATTCTGTAATAACAAATAAACGTAAGGATTATATTCATAGTGTCCCTAACATTACATAAATTAATATTCTCAACTACATCATACGCACTGCAGTTAATCATAGAGTATGCATTACAATCCACTACATTCATAAAAATCACACAATGATTATCATACGTCCCATGTTCCTGAAAATACAAAATCCGTGTATCTAATAGAGATTCCCTTCACTTGTTCCGTCCTATCTCGACCGATTCCATTCCTTATTTTAAACATTTTATTGTCCAAGTAAGTGTTCTACTAATACACAAAATAAAATTCTGTGCTTTTCTAATAAAGGAGAAACACAGGGGAACATTACAATTCCATTTCCCATTATGATTTTATGAGAAAAGAAAAAAACATTCATCTGGACGACTTTTCGCCTTCTTTATACCATTGATCGATTGATCAAGCACTAGGGTGGATCGCGAAAAGGACCAAAGTACGAACCTCAATTTCCTAGTGATCGAAAAAAATTGTCCATAAAAAAAAAAAATAAATTAAAATAATTTTTGATCGTAAAAGCAAGTTAAATTGAAAAAGTAACTTTGGCACAGAAATTTTTCTGATTTTTTTTTTTTTTTTTTTGTTTAAAATGCGTTATACTCTCTAAAATAATTCCTACAATATACTCTGCTTGCAAATATTTTAATTATTATGCTTAGCTTAAAAATTATGATGTTTACTGGCGTAGTTGTTTTTCTTTTTCTGTTGCTGTTTCTCCGTTTGTTGCAGTTTATTGTTGTTGATGCTGTTGCTGTTTTCGTTGCGGATGTATTTGCCACACCCGGTTCTGCTTCAGCAATGCCTTTCAATGCGGATTTTTTGTTCAAAACAAGTAAGAACATTATAGCCGGTCTAGACCGACTATACGATAACCCCAATGAAATCGACATAAATTGCCATATATATCTCAGTCAAATTGGGTTTGTATGTGTTAATTATATCTATTAATAGTCCAAAAATAATCCCTATAGGACAATACTTAGTCAGAGGCCCCATATAGAGCTGCTTCCCCATCTTCACTTAAATCTATCAAAAAACAAAAAAATTGGACAGATTTTTCTCAAATTTGATTTGTATATATTTTTAAAAAATATAAGTGACTTTATCAAATATGGTCGGGATCGATCCATTTTGCGACCTAGTTCCCACATAAATATAGCACCCGATATGAACTTTTGCATACCTGCAGCCAAAAAAATTAATAATAATGCCACTCAAACTTGGTTTATGCTTATTTTCTATATCCAGTTAGTTGGACCGAAGAGATAGGGTCTCTAAACAATGGGATAGGGTATCGTATAGTCGGTCTAGACCGACTATAATTTTCTTAATAAAATAAAACAACGAAAAATCAACTCATCGTAGTTTGTCTTCACACAAAACCTGTTTGGATCATAATTTGTCTACACATGCTTAACGTGCACACTCTCTTACGCCTGATACTCATCATAGGCGTAATGATGTTGTTGTTGCCGCTAATGCTGTGCCTGTATGCTCAAATAGTGTAAACACGCAAAATAGTTACAATGTTTTTGCTGGTGATAATGTAAATAACAATATCAATAATGCTAATGTTGCGGTTTTGAATGGTGATACGGATTCTAACTGGTCACATGTAACTTTGAGAAAAGAGCGAAAAAACTCGTAGAGTTGTTGTTGGTGATATTGTTAGCATGGAATTAGATGTGGTTGTTAAAAAGAAATGGGTGCATTTATCATCTTTTAAGTATCTGTTACGGAGGGCAATATAATTTCCTATCTCTCTAAACATTTAAATATTGAAAAAAGGCATATTTCATGTTTTAAATTAGTCAAAAAAGATTTTTCGGTTGCTGATGTAAAGTTTGTTAATTTCAAACTAGGCATTTCTTCAAATTTGTATAATGATTTGTTTAATGCTGAACTATGGACATCGGCTATAAAAGTACGACCTTTTAAGTTTTTCTCAAATCTACAGGTCCGGAGCAGAAAGATTAGTCAGCTCTAATGCCTTTAATTCTTTAAAAATTTACTATCATAATGTCTCGGGTATGAGAACTAAATCGTCATTATTTAGTCTGTATACAGCACAATGTGATTTTGAAGTCATTGTTATTGCTGAAACTTGGTTGAAATCTGACTTCTATGATGGAGAATTCTTTAATCCGAAAAATTTTGTTGTGTATGGACTCACTAGAGGTGGTGGTGTACTAATTGCAGTTAGAAAAACTCTCTTTTGTAGATTGATAACTTTATCAAATAATGATTTAGTCATTGATCAACTATGTATTGCTGTTAAAGCGGTTACTGGTGAACTCTTCATCTGTGTTTCATAGATACCTCCCAATAGTTCTGATTACTTGTATGCTGCTCATTCTTCAAATTTGGTTCATCTAGTAGAAGGCTTTAATAATGCTGAGAAATTGTGTTTTTTTTTTGGAGATTTTAATTTAAATGAAATTGTTTGGTCGGAAATTCCAAACTCTGATTTATTTCTTCCAAGTAATCTTAACAAGTCTTATGAAATCAGTTTTATTGATTTCACCTTCAGTATAGACTTAATTCAGATTAATTCAGTTTTTAATAGGCTAAATAAACTTTTAGATTTGGTTTTTGTAAGCTCTGATCTCAATTCAGTCTTACTGAATCGGCTTTTCCAATTTCATCACAGTGCATTGGATGTCGAAATTGAATTTTATGAATATGCTAAAAATAGTAGTTTAAATGATTTTCATTATAATTACTATGCGTCTGGTTTTAATTTTCTGAATTACTTAATTAGTAATTCAATTATTAGCTAATGATATTGTTGCTATTTGCCACAAGAATTTTTTATCTAACCTGCTTAGAATATGTTATGAAAATATCCCCTTGGTTAAACGTAATGTCTATAAATTTCTTTGGTACACCAAAGGGTTGAAAAAGTTAAAAAATTTTCGTAATAAATATCATAAAAAATTTAAATCAAACAATGCTGCTCATAAATTTATGTTTCTCCATTATGGAAGAGAATTTAACTGCCTGAACAAATTTTTATATAATCAATACATAATGAGTGTTAATGATTCGATCATTGATAATCCTAAAAGATTTTGGAGCTTTATTAATTCAAAAAGAGGTACATCTGCCATTCCTGCTCAAATGTCTTATCATGGGTATACTTCTAATTCTATACGTAGTTCTCTTAATCTATTTGCTGATTATTTTAAGAGCAATTTTAATAATGAAAACTTTCATGGTAGTTTTGATATAGATGAAATACATTAATTTTTTGATTTTGTGACCACGATAGCGAGCATTTAAAATTGAATAAAAGTGTATCTTCTTTTACATACTTAAAATTAATTAATAAAGACGATAAAATATTTCAAAATAATTTAAATGATTGAATAAACATTATTGAATAATTTTAATAAAATCAATTTTTCATATGGAGGTTTGGTGAGTTGAAAAAACAAGGTAATTGTGAAGTTTGAAATTAATTAATTTTCTTAAAGAACATTGTTTTAGCAATTTTTTAAATTTAAATTAATTATTTTAAATTTTGAATCAATCCTCGATAATTATTGAATTTTAAAATTTGTGTGCTAAATGACTTAAAAGGAAAAACGTGGTCATGAATATGAATCATTATATAATTTTCTTTGTACATTTGTACAGTTAAAAAAAGTGATCTCACCGTTATCTTAATATCTTTGTACGTTTTAAACACAATCAGTAAAGTTTTTCTGATTATATACTACAATATATTCATATCAATTTTGTACATCTGTACACCAAAATATGAATATTGTTCTGTAATTATTGCCTTAAATAATTCAGTTTACTTAGTACAATTTCATATTGCACATTAATCGTGCAATTTTTTATGTATTAATTGTGCTTGTTATAAATAATTTTAATATTTTTCTTAGTACATCTGTACATTTAATGCGCATAAATAAATAATATATCAATTTCTGCAAACATCAATTTGAATTTTACATTTAAAAAACGTGGTTATAAATACATTGCGTTATATATCTTGCTTTAAAAACATAAATCATTTATGATTTCTATTAGCACATCTGTACTGTAATACGCAAGCATTGCGTTACATATATATTGCTTGTAAAATATAAATCATTTATGATTTCTACTAGTACATCTGTACATTTATACGCATACATTGCGTTATATACTTTTAATATGCACACATTGCGTTATATATAAAGGGTTTTTCAATAAGAGCGCTACAAAAGTTTTTTTAAATAAAACAAAACGGTTTTGGATATCAATGAAATTCTTTATTCCTGTGAAAGTACGTTCGATGCCATTATGTACGGAAATTGATCTCTTTTGCATGGCCACCACGGGCACGCTTGCAGAAGTCCAGACGCTGAACCCAATTTTCGACGGTTTTCAAGCATAAATCGGCCGATACTGCTGCAATTTCACGTTCGATATTCGTACGAAATTCATCAATCGTCGCTGGCTTGTTGGCATAGACCATAGACTTGACGTAGCTCCACAGGAAATAGTCCAACGGCGGCAAATCGCACGACCAAGGCGGCCAATCGACTGGACCATTTCGTGAGATAACACGTTCTCCAAACTTGGTTTCCAATAAATTGATTGTGACATTCGCTGTGTGGCTTGTGGCGCCGTCCTGTTGGAACCACATGTCCTCCAAGTCCATATCATCCAATTGGGGCCAAAAATATTCGGTTATCATTGAACGGTAGCGATTCCCATTCACAGTAACGTGCCGGTCTTGATCATCACGGAAAAACTACGGCCCAATGACGCCGCCGGCCCATAAACCGCACCAAACCGTAATTTTTTCCGGATGCAATGATGACTCATGGAGTACGTGTGGATTGCTGTCTGACCAATAATGCATATTTTGTTTATTGACGAAGCCATTCAGCCAGAAATGAGCCTCATCGCTGAAGATGATTTTTCGTTGAAATTCCGAATCATTTTCAAGTCGTTGCTCAGTCCAACTCACGAACATACGACGCTTTTGGTGGTCAAGCGGCTTCAGTTCTTGCGTCAATTTGATCTTGTAAGGATGTAGGCCAAGATCTTTTCGCAAAATTCGCTACAACGACGCCACAGAGATGCCCAATGCTTGAGAACGACGTGTGAGAGACACATTTGGGCTTTCTTCAACTGAAGCCTCAGCGGCATCAATATTCTCGACACTACGGGCACTTCTTTGTCTCACTGGCACGGGAACATTTTGTACTATGCCTGTGGATCCAAATTTTTCCACTAGACGCTCAATTGTTGATCTGCTATGACGATTATGACGACCATAAATTGGACGTAGCGCTCTTAACGTTGAGGCCACTGACTCCGAATTTCGGTAGTAAATTTTAATAATTTCGACTCGTTGTTGGCTCGTATATCTTTCCATCATGAAATGGCAAACCTTACTGAAGAGAAATGTCAAAAGAGCGGCAAGAAATATGGGTCGTTTGCTGTCCCTGTCTTTCTACTTTTGTAGCGTCCCTGTTGAAAAACCCTTTATTTTGCTTTGTAAAATAAGAATCATTATACACTTTTCTTTGTACATCTGTACAGTATCTTACCATTATCTTAATATCTTTGTATGTTTTAAACACAATCAGTAAAGTTTTTCTGATTATATATTACAATATAAATATATAAATATATAATATAAATATATAACATTCAGTTATATATTAGTACATCTGTATTACGTTAGTATTCCATTAACGCTAGTAACAAGATCTCAACTACATGAGTGCGTATAAGAGAACAGAGGTTAAAGTTTGGTTACATACAAAAACAAAACACAAATAGATATTTGTAAAATCATACGATTTATTAATTCTGTTTGTGACCACGCTAACGAGGCGATAAAATATTTAAAAATAATTTTAATTTGTAATTCTTAATAATTTCTTCTAAATTCATAAACAATAATCAATCTAAATTTGCGATATTCATCTTGAACATGTTTCGTAGAAGATGGTGTCTCATTTTTCCAGCTATCTTTTGTTTGCGTTGTACTAGTCACAGACTCTGAATCTTCCAACATCTTTTTGAATCGCAATGGTGCAAATTATACCATGAACATATCTGAGTCCGAAATATTTTCACATACTACTTGTTTGTATTGTTTTTCTCTCGAAGAACCATCACATCCCCATTTACAAAAAGAATTAACTTTGTGTTTCCATATTTCTTTAACTCATTTTCTTTTATTGATTATAGCAAGCGTTCGGCTGTGTGATCAAGTAGAGATTGTAGTTGTACATCTGCCGAAATTGGTGTGATAGTGTCCTTTGATGGCAAACAGTCCATTTTAGCAGCGGTTATGTGATGATATGCAGGATCCATATTTGAGCTTTTTTCAATCGCACGCAATCTGAACTGAATATATTGCTGTTTTGTTAATTTCAAATCCACAAGTAATGCTATTGTCTCCTCATTTGTGAACTGTTGTGCATCGCTCGGAGTTGGTATACTTTTAAGAATCCGTTGTGTTCTCACTGGACTGGCTTTAACAACTTTTTCAATGATATTCACTTTTTGCAATTGTTTCTGTGATCGCAATTGATGTTGGAAAGATTATTTTATATTTATACATCCAATTTCAACGTTACATCTTTAAGTTTCCGCCTCTTAGATCTATCACTGCAGTTGTCCAATAGGTTACGTGGTCTTCCAGCCTCATCTTGCTTTGCTGTTTCTGTAGCGACAGTAAGTTGACCTTCTACCCAGTTTGCGCTTTTTATATAAAAGTTTTGTTTATTGTAGCTAACTTCTTTGTAGCGTTTTTTAGTGCTTTGACGAATAAGATAATTGCTCATGTATTTCGATGCTACACGAATTTAAGTTTAATTATATTTTAACGTAACTAACTAAGAACATCTTCCTGGTTTTTGTTCCAAAAATACCCTTCGGCCGGTTCTAATAAGCTCTCCATATTTTTCTGAATATTTTTATTTGCGACTGTTATTGCTGAAATATATAATAGCAATTGAGTTTGTATTCAAATGTCACTTTCTTATAAGACTTTTCATAAGCTATGTTTCTGCGTAAAATAAAAAGGTAGGAAAATGGAATTAGTGTATTACTACCTAAAATGATATATAAAAAGCCCAATGAATTACCTAGTGTGTTTTCTTTTCTTCTTGCATTAGTGCATCGTTAGGTGAAATAGAAAGGAATAAAAAGGTATAATAACAAAACCCAGGTTACAAATGAATTACATCCTCTGTGTGTTGACATTCTTACTTACAAATACATCAAAAGGGTGGTGTGTTTTGTAAGCACATACCATTACTGGTAATATAACAAATAATGACTATTATAAGCTATAAAATACCTAAAGCACAAATTTAACACACCATTGAATACTTATAGGGCTGTTTAATTTACCGTAATTTGAAATTTTTTGGAGTAATTTCATAATATGAAAAAAGTGTTCTACTCGCGGATCGTCACGGGTACAAAAGTATACATAGGGTTAAGGAGGACACTTTCACCTTTCTCTGGGTGGTATACGTTTCTTGTTCCCTAGAAGTTGAAATTTGACACAACTATAGTAGTTTTATAGATATTTCAGAACACCCCTAATATTAAACGGTAGGATTGTGACCACTTACAATAACTAAAGACTGCAATCCTATCAACCTTGTAAAGAAGACCGCAGGTCATTATCGACGATAACTTGCAAGTAGTAGCCATTTGTTTTTTATTAAAAAAAAAAAAAAAACAAAAAAATCACCTTTTTCTGAAATTTAAAAAAATCAGTTGAGTTTTATAGCATGCCATGCCCACAATTAGAAATATTTTAACCTTATTTTTTGGCTACATAAATTTGGATATAGTAGCTACAAAATGTCGTTAAAATTTTAAAATTTGGCGATAAAAAAAATTTGACTTTTGGCCAATGAAATCAAAATTTCAGCCACAGTGCGTTGGTAGATAAGGAACACTTCTTTTATTTAGTTTAAAATGTACATAAGTTTTTCACATTTCTTTATGCGGTAGTATGATTTTGTTGAATTAGATTTTTAATGGTTTTTAAGTTTCCTTCTTTTTTAGTAGACAGGATCGCATTTTTCTTATAATTTGGATTTTTTCTTTTATTGCAGATTCACAATTATTTCGATATCATTTTGTTTCTTTTTTCTTTAACTTTATGTCTCTAGTCGACGGTCGCCATAGAATAAGACCGTAAACCGTAGTGATTTGTTTTATGGCTAAGTGCCAACTGTTTATTATTTATACATCAAACTGAAAGCTACTCTAAAATATACTACAAACACGCACACATTCACACATTCATTATATCTAACCATGGGCATTAGGCGATAAAGTAAGAAAGGTCAGAAGGACCCTGAACTAGTAGGAAAAGCCCTCGAAGGTCAGGCGCAGATCGGTCAAGGTGAGTGAGATCGAGATCGAGCTCAAAAACATGGACGAGGTGACAACCAAGGGCGACATATGTAAGGCCCTTGGGGAGCAAATAGGTGTCCATGGCCTCGACGAAAAAGTGGTCAGGGGCCTTAGGAAAGCATACAGTGGGACTCAGATGGCTAGACTACGTCTGCCAGACAAGATAGCCCACAAGATACAACAAACGGAAAGGATGAAGATCGGTTGGTCGGTGTGCAGTGTGCGCAAACTACTAACACTGAAACGTTGCTTTAAATGTGTGGAGTACGGACACATTGCCAGGGTGTGTAAGAGCAGCAACTACAGGTCGAATCTGTGCAGAAAGTGCGGAAAGGCGAACCACATTGCGAACGACTGCACCTATGTTCTGCGTCGCCAACGGGGATAAAGAAAGAAGGCATATAGCTGCAGGGAATAGAAGCCCGATGTTCAAGAAGGCGCTGAATTCGAGAAATAGAAGATGAGGATAATGCAGCTAAACCTGAACCATGATCTCCTGCAACAGACAGCCCTGGAGATGGTGGTTGACGTGACGATAATCTGCCTACAGTACAGGGACCTTAGTAGCAGCATATGGGCGAAGGACAAAACGGGAAGAGCGGCTATCGTGCGGGAAACATGCCATTGAGGAGACAATGGACTGCCCGCTAGACAGATTCGTCAGGTTGAATATCTAGGGGATCCACTTCAGCAGTTGCTATGTATCACCGAATATCCCACTGGGAGACTTCGAAGTATACATAGACAACCTCGTCGGAGATGCAGCGAAATATCCCCAATCGTCGTTGGGGGAGATTTCAATCCTTGGTCCATGGACTGGAGAAGTCAGCATACAAATGCCAGGGGTCGTACCCTTCTCGAGACCTTTTCTCGACTTGACCTGGTACTTTGCAACACGGGTGATGCCTAAACAGTCCGTGGTTGATCTCACGTTTGTGAGCCCGGCCCTGGCGAGAAACTTTGAATGGAGGGCTAGCGAATATTACATCCATAGGGACCATCAGGCAATCATGTTCAGCGTAGAAAAGGAAAGGGATACGAAAGTCAGGTCTAAACAGTGCACTTCGAATGGATGGGCGAACGAGAAGCTCGACCAGGACACCTTCAGTGTCATTATAACAGGACACCCGATAACTGGCGGGTCAGCGGTGGAAATGACATATCAGCTAATCGGAGCCCTACATGATGCATGCGATGCGGCAATGCCCAAAAGAAGGCAGACAAGAGCAGGAAACCAAACTTCTGGTGGACTACGGAGATAGCAGAGCTTCGAAAAAAATGTCTCAAAGCGAGGAGACGGTTTCAGAGGGGCAGATTGACACCCGACTCGGAAACAAGACAGACTATCAGGCGGAGCAAAAGCGACAGCTTTAGGAGATTATGTGAAGACGTGGACTCAAATCCATGGGGTGATGCTTATAGGGTAGTGTTGAAGAACCATCGTTGGATACCATCGGGAAGGTACTGGAGAGAGTCAGATACAATAGGTTCCTTCCAATTGCGGGAAGTGCTCGGAGATTATCCGAAAGACAATTTGGATTTCGGAAAGCCCGATCGACATTAGATGCTATCGACAGGATGAGACAAATAGCAAAAATGGTCATAGAGGGGAAAGGAGTGGCTAGGAAAAATTGTGCGGTGACTACACTGGATATAACGAACGCATTTAATAGCGCGGGCTGTAACTATATAATGCTTTCACTACGGAAGCTTAACGTACCGAAATACCTTATGAGAATCATAGGGGATTACTTCTCACACAGGACCCCTTAGTATGGGACAGAAGTGGGAATGGTCTCATACGAGATCTCGACAGGAGTCCACAGGGTTCAATGGTTCAGAGATAAATCTTGAGACTAGAAGTGGGTAAAGATGAAAACGCATCCTTACAGTCGAGAACACACTTGGGACTCAAGATAGATGGTCGGCTGTGCTTTAAGGCACATATGGAAATTGCATGCCAGAAGGCGGCAGCAGTTGGCAACGCACTTGCGAGAATAATGCCAAATACCGGTGGATCCCGTCAGAGCCGAAGGGTCCTTATCGCAAGGGTAGTTAACTCCATATGGCGGTGTGGAGCACCAATCAGGGCGATAACTGTTAGAAGCTCGTCAAGACGAAACGTTGTACAGACAAATCCGTCTGAGAGTCTGCGGTGTATATAGGACCATATCACTGGAGCCAATAGGTCTGCTAGCCGGAATGATACTGATCGACCTAGCGACGGAGGAGGCACAGAAGATCTATGATACCGAGCATTAAAAATTGGATAGACCGAGAACACGGTGAGGTAAATTATGACCAGACGGCCACAGAGGTTTCAGGAGCTACCCCTTTAAATGCTGACATGACGATTCACCACTTTGCCCAAGATGCCCAGATATATGGGAAGATGCGGAACATGTTTTCTACGTAACCACCGTAAATAAAAAACTACACATAGAAGAGGGCATGCGTAAGTTGATAAGAGCATCCACAGCTCAGAACGATGAAGTAGCCTAAGGCGCTAACCAGCCCCGCGAAGTAGTACCTAACGGTAATCCCGCGGGGAGAGTGGGTGAAGACTGGGGAGTCAGTTTTTTTAGTGAGTAGCCTACACGGGTTGAATCTCAAAAAAAAGTATGTAAACGAAAAATTATTAACATAAAAAAAATTATAAATGATATTTTTTTTTAAATTATCACAACAAGAACAATTGCACATAGTTATGAAAATTAAAAATCCATCATTTTAAAAAACCCTCCTCCTCCAAAAAGCGCCAGAAACCGCATAAATGTACTACTATCCACAACGTGACACTGTTTGATGCGGATTTTGGGCTGAACGTGTTAGTGACTATTACTGGTGCTCTATATCGTGGCATAATATTAGGTTTCTTTCTGTCTAAATTGGGTGCTAAGGGGTGCACACCCCATGAAACGATTCAATGCCTGTATGACACATTTACTGGATAATTTCATTTTATGAGGTTATTTAAAGTTAAGGGTGTACGAAAACAAGCCCTTTACCACCCGTACATTGTAGGACGATTTTCGATGCTGCATTAACAAATTGAGCCACATTAGCAAAATTGTCATAGAAAATTCCGACAAAAATGTGAGTATGTATGTGCCAGCAAAGCGATGGATGCCAATTGCCGTTGTTAATTTTGTGGTTCAATAAAAAGATAACAGTAGGTGAAAAAAATGTTTTTCTGTTTAATTCAAATCTTGCATGGATTTAGGGACACCCTTTTTAATCATATTTATTTCACTTAAAATAGGAAATGTAAGTCAAACAATCGTTTATGAGGCAAAGGATATTTGTCAAACGGTTTCCTGGCTTATTAAAAATTTTAACAAACGTTTTAATATTAAGAAAAGCCCGAGAATTGGCAGAAAAAACTATACTGCTTGAGGACTTCTCCGCGTACTTTTTAAGCAAACAAATAAACTAAGTTCACGAAATGTTTTTAGTTTAGCAGGCTAGCAGTCGTACGTGACAACCGATAATTTATTTATACATTTAAGAATGCTCGCAAAACGCTATACTTCCATCCCTAAAGTAGCATACGGTATATAAGTTTTTGGCCTGGCACAAAGCAAATAGCCAACAAAGCAACACTCGGAAATGGTCTGTGTCCAACAAACAGATCGCTGAAAGTACTATAAAAGCGCTTACAAACTTTTATATAAAAATAACTAATACTCATATTGCAAAATAATATATAATATGTTAATTTATATAACATTCCCAACAATTGATTGTATTAAAATCGGTTATTACGTTTAAAAGTTATTGCAATTTATTTATGTTATAGATTTTATGTGTGCAACCTTTATGCTAAGTATACACGATGGAACATTAACAGGAACATCGTCATGTTCCACTTAATTCATGTTTCAATTTTGGTTCCTCAAATGTCAAATTATTTTGATATTTTATGTTTCCAAACTCAAGCTTCCATCGTCTGTATCGATGTTCACTGTTTGTGCTCTCTTATTTCATTGAGAGCAGTCCTGCTGTAATGTTCTTTTATTTATCGGAGTAAAGAAAATAAAAGAGAGACGAAAATGGCGAAATTTTAAGACAACGAATGAATTTAATTTTAGTTTTATAATAAAAAAAGAAATTCACATAAAATTAAAAAAGAAAAAAAATTGTTTCATAATAATAAAAGAGGTACATATAAAATTTAATTTTATATGAAATGTTTATTAAAGTCTTTAGTTATCAATTAATTGCATTTTATATAAAATGTTTATTGAAGTTCTTTAATTATCAATTAATTGTATCTCTTCTTCATTTTCGTACAACAGTGCATCAATTGTTATTAATAATAACAATAGCTGTCATCTCAGTCTGTGCGTCTCTTATAACAAAATTTTTTCCGCGTATATTTGTTTGTAGCAGCATATTCAACAAATACGCAGAAGTGATGTTTTTGGTTGCATCGTTTGTATTAAAAAATGGAAACATGTTTTTTACGAATGTTCCGCTTCATATTCCATCGTGTTTAATCAGCATTACGGTATCTGAATATGTTGATTAATCTAACGTAATGTATAGTGGAACAGTAGGGTTTTACTGGGTTTTTTAATTTTAATTTTTGTTGTGATTTTGAATGTAATTCCAGTTAAAAATCAAGTTATTAATTGTGGATTAAAATCAAAATTTCATTAATATTAAATATATTTCCATTTCAGGTAGCAGAAGAACGAGAAGAGCATAAATATGATAATAGAGAAAATACGCCATACGGGGAATATGGCGGTTGGCATAAAGCTGCAAAGGTGGATTCCCCAACCGTCACCACTACATTAAAAAACCTCGGCGCTCTATACAGAAGACAAGGCATGTTTGAAGCTGCAGAAACCTTAGAAGATTGCGCGCTTCGGAGCAAAAAAGACGCATTAGATCTAGCAAAACAAACTAAAGTTAATCAACTTCTAACTGTAAATGATAAAAGAAGATCCAAACACTTAAAAGAAGAAACTGAAATTTCGGAAGAGGTATGCTATTTATTCATGTATTACTTATTTGGAAATTTACATTATTGTGCTGTGGATATTATTTTAAACAACATCGATAAGAAAATTAAATTGAAAGATGTTTAATCGCTTAAATCATGTTGATGGTCTATTGAGATTGCTTACCATGTTCAGATAAGCAAATTAAGGAGCAAGAAATAAAACAGCTGGTGTTAAATTTTCCCAATTATCATTCACTCTCTCTAATATTGCTTTATTACCAATATTGGTAATGTTGTTCAATTTCTTTTAAGATTTTATGTTAGCGTTGTCTCTGATCCATCACACTGTATCACATATTTATAAAACCCGACCAGGAATCTATTATTTAACTGACAGCGATTTAGAAATGTTATCTCATATGAAAGAAGATACTTAATATATTTCACCACAAACTGTTTTTCGCGAATTTCTAAGGTACCTTAGTATATTTTGAAACTTTAAATATACTTTTCTTTCTAAATGTTATACCCCATTATATTGTAGTATATGTCGTGCTTGTAACTAAAAACTATTAAAACAAACAAACTTACATTTGCTTTGGCGATCCACTAAAACAAAACAGTATCGAATTGGTCAAAATAATATTGGGGTAGGTCAACCATATTTTGTGTAAATGACTCATGGTGTTTGTTTGACTGAGCGATTTAATATTCTAGCATTGAAGTCAAGTAGAGTTGGTTGATCGATATATAGAGCAACATTTGATTTCACATGGAAACTGTATAGAATGCACATACTTGGTGTATTGTATTTGTTCGAACTTTCACCAGTACAATTCCACTCATATATATTGTACTCCATGAACAATTTAAAGTTAAGATAGAGAGAATTGAATACCGCCCAAAATTCATGACCTCCTAATGCATTGTGCATATTAGATATAAAGAGAGTATTTGAAAAATATTTTCTAAAGTCACTCAAAATATCAATCTAGAATCTTCTCAGGTTTATTTTATAAGCACATACTTTGAAGAAAAATTTCTTGAATAATCATCAAACCAAACAAGAGGACGAATAGAGGAATCCTGGAAAGATCTGGTAAAATGTATTGAAATTTCGGAAGAAAAATGGAAGAAACAACTAATCGAGTACGGTATAGAAGTACCAAAACCGAATGTACTAAAAGCTGGTCCAAAACCTATCAGGAAAATTGTGATAAAAATAAAGGAAATTGACTTCAAATTTTTCTACTGCCGAGGATAAGGAAATCGGGATGTGTTTTCGTGAACCGTAAAAAGAAGAAATTGACAATAATTAATTCCGAATTAACATGTACTAAGGATACAGAAAACATTAATAAACTACAAGAAAGTATATCAAAAGTAAAACAAGAAATTAGGGAATGTAGAAAATTGAAGAAATTAACCAACAAAAAATAGGGAGCACCCGGACAAAAATAAACGAAGTAATTCCGGCAACAACTCAGGCACCTACAGCAATGATTTGTAGTTATCTGTGTGGTTGTGACTTTGGTTGTGGTGATGAAATATGTATCTAAGGCAAACACAAACAAACAAGTATGAAGAGTGAGATTACAGCAATAAGAATTTAAAAATTATATTAACAAAATTATGGAAAAGAAAAATTAAATTGAAAACACGAAATTTAAAAATTATAGAAAAGAAAAATTAAATTAAAAATATGAAACTTTAAAACCATAGTAAAATCTTGAAGTAAACACGAATTAATTTGCGGTCGGTCGGCGAATAAATAAAATTAAACAACTCACATATATAATATAAAAACAAAAAAAAAATCAAATATTCGCAACAACAAAGTATTAACAAACACCGTTTGTTTAATATTTTATACATATGTTAGAGCAAAGACTTTAATAAATGTTTATTTTGTTGTGCTTTTCAATTTCTGTCAGATCTGTAACCTAGAAAATATAAAAGGGACGATCATATTGTAAAAGTTGTCATTGTCAAAATAATTGTGATGGTGTATAGAACTGTAAAATATTCAATTAGAAAAACTATTTCAAGAGTTTTCTTTCATCAGAAGTAGGATACACTAAATCGCTGTTTTGTACTTGAAATTTTCTTGTCTCAAGAAAAATCAGAAATCAGAACACCATTTCACCTAGAAATTATCCCTGAATCTGTTTGGGTTGGAATCTAATTTGTTATGGCTGAACAAGGAAATTCTGCAAATTTTTCTGAGGGTTTGCGTTCCAATGCGGTTTATGATTCTCCTGGGGAAAACTATGTCATTACGGCGGATGCTATTGATAAAATAATAGAAGCTGCACAACAGAAGCAAAAGACCAAAAAGGTAACAGGCTTTCCAAGTTTTGATCCTGACCATTCTCGTGTCGATATACAAAGGTGGTGCATGGATATTGAGGTAAGAATAAAGCGTGATGATTTGGAGAATTTTGATATTATACCGAGAGTTCAAAGCGCGTTGCTTGGAAGAGCAAAACAATGGTATGATAAATACGGCTACCAATATTACAATTGGGTTGATTTACGTGCTTCGCTGATACATACTTTTACAAATGGCTTGGACGTTGTTACTCAACTGCGATTGGTTGCAAATTCCGAAAGTGATGAGTTCACAACTTATTCGGACTTTGTCATGGAAAAGATTTTGCAAATAAATAGATTGCCTTTTGATATACCGAGACAAACTTGAGAAATTCATTGACGTTTGTTATGCCGTCTTCTGTCCAGGGCTTGATTGATAATTTGTTTTCAATACGAGAGAAGCCCCTTCGCAAACTAGACTATTTATCGAGTCGTATACGCAAAGAATATCCGCTATTTAGGCCAGTTTCTACAGCTGGATTTCAAATTAATCCTAATGTTCCACTGAAACGAAAACGTTTGGATGAGGAGAGAAGATGTTTTGACTGTGGAAAAAGAGGACATATTAGATCAAAATGTCCTGAAAAGATTAAATCAAATAAATTGACGAAGCAAAGCACATCAAAGGAAGCAAAAAGCTCATCTGAACATTATACGGATAAAAAATATGAAGTGTTCATTTTGTAAAAAAGCTGGGCACGATGAGATAACTTGCTGGGCTAAACAAAGAATGGAAAGTAAAAATGTGAATCTTCGTAGAGAAGCATCATTTACAAATAATCTTACGACAGTGATGTAATGGAAAGTTGTATTTTTGCCTTCTTGATACTGGTTCCGATTGTTCATTAATTAGATCTGACATTGCTGACAAGATATCTTGCAAACGTACACCTAAATTTCTGGCAATACGAGGTATTGGCAATGGACCTAATTTACTTACTGCGCAGCTTGATATTTTTGTAGAATTTGAAGACCTTATCCTTGAGATAAACTTTCATGTAATTGATAAGAAACATCTACAAAATGAGATGATAATTGGAAGAGATGTTCTAAAGGGTCCTACTTCGACTTTTACAGCAAATTCTAATGGATCATCTCTACATCGTAATCAATTGGTAAATCAGTTGTCTAGTAGCAAGGGAAATCTGGGACCGAAGGTAAAATGGTCATTGAATATATCACAAAAAGTGGAGATTGTTTTGGCAAAGTATTCGTATCTGGTTGAAAAAAGATACTACAATATATTACCGACCTTATAGAATGTCATTTAGTGAACGGCAACTGGTCAAGGAAATCATTGCAGATTTGCTGAAAAATCATATAATAAGAGAAAGTCATTCACCGTATGCAAGTCCAATGATCCTTGTAAGGAAAAAAAAATTGAAAGAATCGTCTTTGTGTTGATTATAGGGCACTTAATAAAGTTACAATAAGAGACCGATATCCACTACCGAGAATTGAGAATCAGTTAGATGAATTGGCTGCAAATACATACTTTACATCATTGGACATGGCATCAGGCTTTTACCAAATTCCGATCGACGAGGATTCCATGGAAAAAACAGCTTTTGTGACCCCCGATGGTCATTACGAGTACGTGTGTATGCCGTTTGGATTGTATAAGGCTTTGGGAGATCTGAAAATAAAGTGGCTTTAGTTTATATGGATGATGTATTAATACCGTCGAAAACAATTGACGAGGGCTTAGAAAAACTCGATACTGTATTAAGAGCATTAACAAGCAGTGGTTTTTCTCTTAATATGGATAAATGTAGATTTCTTCAAAAATCTGTCGATTATTTAGGCCGAGAAGTTTCTGCAGAGGGAGTAAGACCCAGCAAATCTTAAATAGACGCACTGGTAAAATCACCATCAGCTGGCAATATTAAACAGGTACGTCAATTTATGGGATTAGCAAATTATTTTCGAAAGTATGTGCCGGAATTTGCGGTTAAGACTTCTTGCATAACTGCTTTAACAAAAAACAATACACAATTTATATGGAGTAACGAATGTCAAGCAGCAAAACAATATGTTATCGAGCAACTTACTATCAGACCTTTACTTGTATTATTTAACCCAGAACTTCCTACACATTGCATACTGATGCAAGTGCACTTGGATATGGAGCCATACTGTTTCAACGTTTGAATGGAAAATTGCATGTAGTTGCGTATTATAGTCAGGCCACCAAAACCTATGAAACTAGATATAGTTATGAACTGGAAACGCTTGCTGTCGTAAATGCGGTGAAACATTTTCGACATTATCTCCTGGGTGTTAAGTTTTTGTTGGTCACTGATTGCAACGCTTTAAAGGCAACAAAGGAAAAGAAAGACTTGTTACCACGTATAGCTCGTTGGTGGATTTTTCTACAAGATTTTGAGTTTGAAATTGTAGATTACGTAAGTCGGAATATAGCGGTTAAAAATTGTTGCCAAATAAATAAATTATCCGAGACGTGGTTTCATATTGAACAACAAAATGATCCAGATACAATTGAAATCAATTATAAAATTAAAAATGAGGATCCAAACATCATAGCACAGTATTCGAAAGATAAAGGACTATTATACAAGAATGTAGAAAATTTTAAAAAAGTTTACATACCCAAACAATGTCGATTGACTATAATACGACGTTTCCATGAAGACAATTGCCACATTGGATGGGAAAAAACATTGATGAAAATAAAAGAAAATTTTTGGATGCCGCATATGACTAAAAACGTTAGAAAATTTGTTGGATCTTGTTTAATTTGTGTAGTTGCCAAGAGACCTTTAGGAAAAATACAGTCCAAGCTTCACCCAATTGAAAAAAGCCAATCCCATTTGATGTTGTACATGTGGATTTTATGGGCCCCTTTGAAGGAAAGGAACATCGCTATATTTTCATAATTATTCTTGCGTTTACTAAATTCGTAACATTGTTTCCTTGCAAAACGCTGACAGCTTCAGAAACTGTTAATGTTTTTTACTATGTTACGTTGTTTGGTGCTCCTGGAAAGATAAGTGACCGAGTAACTAATTTCACTAGTGAAGGTTTTAAAAATCTTTGGGAATCATTCATCATCTAATAGCACCAGGAACTTGTAGAGCGAATGGGCAAGTAGAACGGTATGTGGATACAGTAGCCAAATTATTAAGAACCAATCAAGACATGGATTGGACTCGTTATGTAAGTTAATTATACACGATTCATTTGTTGGTTTGTACTTGAATGAGTGTTCTTTATTTTGTCAAAAGGTTTTATTAAACTAATTGTGCTAACAATGCACTTTATTAAAAGTAAAAATTTATTCAAGATTGGCCAATCATAAAATTGCCTAAATATACGCTATTGTAATATGATATTTAAAATAAAATAACAATGTGTTGATATTGCAATAATTTCGATTTAAAATTTACTGTGAATTGGCCAATCATAAGACAAAGAAAAAAATGCAAAATAGGAAAAATAAATATTAAGGGGGTTCTGCAATGCACAATAAGTTCCCTTAAAACATTAGGGGTATTGCTGTTATCGTGCACACGTTAACTCCTCCCCCTTTAAACGTCGGGACATCCCTGTTTCGACCTGATCTCTTTTATTATGTCCTCCACACCAATCATCGCTTCCTGTTTGCACTTGTGCTGCACGTAATGGCTCAACCAGATGATGACAGGTATCAGTATGATGAATGAGACCAGGGCAATTCTATGCGTGAACGTGTATTGTTTGAGTCCCTCTATGTAGCTTATGGTTTCCAAATTCAACTTATGAATGTATGGGAGCGTCAATAAGTCCTCATGACCCATTTTTTTAATGTTTAAGGTTTTCGGGGGGTGTGGTAGTAGGTTTCTCTTCCATGATTGGGGTTTTCTATACTGGGTATTATTTATGGTTACGTTATTTGCGAATGCAACCATTAAGGTCCCATTTACCCTTATCGTCTCTCCTTCCGACACGTTTGTGTCATGCACGTTATTCAAAAGTATTAATCCGTCAGCCACCCATTGTATCGAAGGAATGTTATCTGCCGATTGTGTGTGACAGGATGCTGCATTTTCGTTCAAAAGTTGAGAGAGGCAGGTATTAATGGTTTCGCGGCAAATTTTTGTTGTCCCAACATTGATGCAATTTGTTACCGGGAGAGTATAATCGTGGCATTTCGAGGCTTGATCTACTTCCAATCTTATAATGGAGTTATTATGCATTACAGGGTATACTTTAATATACTCACAAAAATTTGTAAAAATTGGAAATTTTATAACATAATAGATCATTGATTCGTTTTGAAAAATAGATACATTACTCACTCTTAATCTATCATTTATGCTAACAGGTATCATTTCCGATTCGAATTGTCTTTTAAAATCAATGTTATCAAGTATGGCGGGGTGTATAATATTTTCCCTTGCCAAGATTATTGATAATGCTAGATTATTAAGAAATGAAATTATTTCACCGTTTCTCATGGATACGAGTTCGAACAAAACCAAATCATCCTCTCCAATGGCATTGCTATGTCTATAATTTTGTATTACGTTAACTCTTTCTGTCAGTTCATTTATTCTGTCCTGTATAGCTGAGTTCACTATCGTTTGTTTTTGACCATTTTGGATCAATAAGTCTTCTCGAGCCATAAGTAGTTCCATGTCGTTGTGGTCAGGTGTACCCGCTACAAATTTCAAAGCGGATCCCAGAAAGTCGATGGATCTCGCAGACCGTCTGTTTACATGCAATGTCTCTAATAATCTACGAATTTCCCTTGTCTGCTCCCGCACCATCCCGGTCTCTCTTGGGTCGGATAGGTTGGCGAGAAGATTCTCGCTCTCTTTTACTGCTAGCTCGTAGTCTGTCAGGTTCGTCTGGTGTACCAGGAAATCACAATGCCTATATGTCGCGACCTCGCCATCGGTGATGGCCATAAAATATGAGTCCGAATAATCAATAACCTTAGGTGATACCCAGGATATCAGGGTGAGAAACAGTCTAATAAAAAAGGAGAGGGAGAAGAATGAGAAAAATGAGAAAGAATAATAAAAAAAAATTCGGTAAATGTAAAAAATAAACAAAAAAATTATCTTAGATTGTCCTTATGGACCTTTCGTCCACCTATCAGTACGGTAGTCCCCAGGTCTTGTTGAACAATACCCTGCACAAAGAATTTGTCGAATTTGTTACCGAGCCGTCTATTGCGTTTGATGAATACAACATCACCAGGTTGATATTTCTGCGTTGCCTTATTTCTATTATATCTCTCCAATATTTTATTTTGTGCCGCCATTAAATGCTCCTTAATGTCCTTTAAGGTGTTTCCATTAAATTCGTTTAGGATGTCCAATGGCTTCCTTCCGGTCACAGAGTGCACCGTATCATTGTACTTGATCGTGGATAATAATATTAATTCGGCAGTATCGTTTATGCTCTGTTGGGCCTTAACGCACCGTGCTATTTCTAAGAGCGTGGAATGGAATCGTTCCACTTGGCCGTTACTCGTGCTGTGCATCGGTGGTGTAAAAAATTGTTCCGTTCCGAAATGATCCCTAAGGAATGTAACGATAGCACTTGATTGGAATGATTTTTCATTATCTGAGACCAATATCTTCACTTTCCTATATCTGTTCATAATCTGAAACAAGGCCGTCTTAATATCTATACTAGATCTAGAAGCTATTGGAATCACAATTGCAAATTTCGAGAATTTGTCTATGCAAGAAAGGAAGTGCTGTTTATCAGTTATAATTATGTCAATATGCAATATCTCCCCGGGGTAACTGGGGATGGGTGTTTCAGTCATCACTGCTTTTTGTGGCTTCCTTTGGTATTTATTTTCCTTGCAGATCTTACAATTAGCTATGATATATTTAAGTCTTTTCTTTATACCAGGAAAATAATATTCATTAATTATTTGTTGGAAATTCTCATGCAACGATCTATGCGCTCTGTTGTGTTCGTTGGTGACTATTTCCCATTGATCATCTTCTCTAATTACATCCATGACGAATTTTTCAGTATGTATGAATCGAGTGGATGGGAAACGGGAGATTAGACCATCCTGAAAATCCGCTAAAGTCGGGAGATCACACTGGATGGCATTTGTGCCGGTAGAGTCGATGACATTCGCTAACCGATCCAAAAGCTCGTCCACCGTGCTGTACGATATTGTATGTCTTATAAATCGCTGAAACAGGATTTTCTTATGTCCAGAGAACCGATCTCCCTTGGAGATTAAGATCTGGTTTTTAAATTGGTTTACGGGAAATTTTGTGGATTTCACAATATTTGTAGAAGAAATTTCACTATGTGCCGTCTGACCGTCATCATCCGACATTTGATTAATATACTGTCGGGAAAGAGCGTCCGCGACCACATTTTCCTTGCCTGGTTTGTAAAAGAATTTCGGAGAGAATTCTTCTATGAATGCTCTCCATCTCTTCATTTTTGAATTCGGATTTTTATCAGATATTGCGAATGTAAGTGGTTGGTGGTCTGTATAGATATGGATTCCACTTATTCCGTATAAGAAATGTCTTAGGTTTTTTAATGCCCACACTATGGCGAGTAACTCCCTTTCGTTTGTAGCATAATTTGCCTCGGCTGCGGAGAGTGTTCTTGATATCATCGTTATGGGCCTTCCATTTTGTGACAAAACGGCTCCCAAAGCGACAGAAGAAGCGTCTGTTGTAAGTTCAAATACCTTGTTGTAATCAGGATAGGCCAATAGAACATCGTCAGAGGCGATTATTTGCTTTAATTTTTCGAAGGCCGATAGAGCATCCTCGTCTAGGTTAATTTTAATGTTTCTGGAACTTTTTGCAGCCGTATGACCGTTTTCTCCCCTAAGGTATCTAGTCAGTGGTTTCGCGATCCTCGCGTAATCCCTAACAAACTTCCTGTAATAACCAGATAGCCCTAGAAAGGATCTAAGAGATTTCAAGTTTCTTGGAGCTTCGAAATCAAGAATAGCTCCCACCTTTTCGGGACAAGTCCTAATACCGTCCGTTGTCACGACAAACCCTAAAAAAGTTACCTTTGATTGAAAAAATTTTGATTTTGTAGATGAAATTCGCATTCCTGCTCTTTCGAGTTTTTGCATTATTGTGTTAATATGCCTTAAGTGGCTGTACTCGTCCGGTGAGTGAATGATGATGTCGTCCATATACACTTGGCATGTTTTTCCTACCTCAGCACGCAATACATCGTCGATGGCCCTTTGAAAAATACTTGGTGCGTTTTTCAGGCCGAATGGCAACCTACAAAATTCGTATTTGCCATTATTTACACTAAAGGCCGTCTTTTGCCTGTCTTTTTCATCAAGCATAATTTGATGAAAGCCAGACTTGAGGTCCAGAGTGGAAAAATATTTAGATTTTCCCAAATTTGCCAAGATCACTGAGATATCCGGCATTGGATATTTATCGCTAATAGTCTTTTCATTCAATTTTCTAAAATCTATGACCATTCTATGGTTCGGGTTACCCTTCTCGTCAAGACCCTTTTTCCCTACAACATGCACTGGGGAATTATATGGTGATGTAGATTTTCTTATTATATTATCTCGCATTAGCGATTCTATTTCATTATTTATAAATTCCGACATCGAAGCTGGATATGGGTATGACCTAGTATAGATTGGTTCGTCAGTATTAGTCCGTATTTTTGCCATTACATTGGTGTTAAATGGTAATGATCTTTTTGCGTCTGCAAAGGCATTCGCATTCGATGCCAACATTTTCCTGAAATCTTCCCGGACATGCGTCGGTATTTCCTTTTCGTCCATTGTCATATGATTAACGTCGTGTCCATTTTCGTACAGTAAAGAATCATTTCCCTTTTCGAATTTCAGTGTGTTATTTCCTATGTCGACAACCGCTTGGATTTCTGTAAGGAAATCACAGCCTATTATTCCGTCAAATTTCCTAAGTGAAGGTAAGATATAAAATGTGGTTTTATAACCGTAAATTAGCATTTCGCATTTTTCCTTTATTTCGTTTGTCCCGTTTATTGAATTTACTTTAAAAGAGTGTTCTAGGGGAACAACTCCCTTTAAAAAGCTAAGTGGTTGGATAAAATTTTTCGTAGTTCCGGTGTCAATGAGCAGTTTCAGTTCCCTACCCTTAATCGTCTTTATAATAAAGGGTAAGAAAGGCTTTATTCTAAAAAATTCAGCTGTTCCCGGTCTTCATCTTCATCAAGATCCTGCTCGAAGAGTGAGCTTACGTCGTCACAATCCTGCGGGTCTTCTGAGTCCATATAATTGACTCTTTGATTCTTAGGGGAAGGCATAGATCTTCCAGAATCTTCATACCTACGCTTGCTTATATTCGGGTTATTTGGTTGCGAGATTTTTTGCGTCGGTGTGTGTAATGTAGGGCGTCTAAACATAGATGAACCGGGGTCTACATCCATGGGTGTGGATTTCGCCACTTCTTTTTGGTTAGTTGGATGTACGTATTTGTATGCGGGGTGAGTTGATCTGAAGTTAGCAGACTTTTTCTGATGAGCATAATTAGTTTTTGCCAAGTCACCAGCTGCAAAGATTCTTGCAAATTCTTGACGCTTTTGATCCGATTCCAGCTCTTGAGCGGTTGCTAGTGCTGTCGTCAGATCTACTGGTCGCGCAGAGAAGAGTATGTCACTCAAAGGACGGCGTAATCCTGAGATGAATACACGTAGTGCATTATCCCTAGCGCGTTCATTAAGTGCACTAGCTATATCTTCGTTATTGGAATAGCTCATTTTGTTCTTATTTATTATAAGGGTTAAATGTTCATCGACGGAGTCATAAAATTCTGTAATTGATTTATTTCCCTGTCTGAGAATGCTAAGTTCATTTTCTAACGCCTGCAGGGACCTCTTATCAGCATAACATTGATCTAACCGAGCTATTATTGCTCTAAAATTTAAAATTGTATTAAATGCAGATAACTTGGCGTTAGCCGCACCGGTTATTTTATTACGGAAAATTCCCATGGCTACATAGTAATTTTCAGTACCCTCAGAATAATATTCCATAGCAAAATGGGCCGCCTCCCTCCAAGCAGGGTAAGTTTGGCCCTCGCCTCTAAATTCTGGTAAGGATTTCACTAAATCGAGGGAAGTCCCCCTGTTGAATTGTCCTACAGTCACGGGGTCGTATCGGTCTACCCTTGGTGTTAGATTCTCAAATTGTTGGGTCAATTCATTTACCTTTTCATGTAGTTCCCTAGTAATTGCTTCCACCGAGGCAGCGACTAAATCTACTATCTGTTCTTTAGTAAAACTTGTCATTTCAATTATTTTAAGTCAGTTATCGCAACAAATGCCAATAATACGAGAGGATAATTGGGAAAACACAATTTAATCTTTATTGTAAATTAAATAATTACCGAAAAAATTCGCGAGAACAAAACAAAGTAAATGCCAATAATACGAGAGGATAATTGGGAAAACACTATTTAATCTTTATTGTAAATTAAATAATTACCGAAAAAATTCGCGAGAACAAAACAAAAATACACCAAAAAAAAAAAAATGGGAAAAACTTTACAATTCGGATCGCAAATGTACTTACAATTTTCTTATTAAATTCATGTGTTGTTTGGTTGTGGTTGCAGTTTCCAAAAATTTATTCAAATGTTGATTCGCTGTTGTCTCGTTGCAGTTTCCAAAAATTTATTCAAATGTTGATTCGCTGTTGTCTCGTTGCAGTTTCCAAAAATTTATTCAAATGTTGATTTGCTGTTGTCTCGTTGTTGATTTGTTTATTTGCGATTGTTTAAGCAGCTTTGTTCCAAAAAAAAAAAAAATTTTACTCAGAAAATTTCGTATTTAAAAAAAAAATTTTTTTTTTCTTAAATATATATTTTTTTTAGTTTTTCAGGCTCTATGTCCTTTAATTTCCGCACTTCGGTATACTATGTACTACCTTTGTTTTACTTAAAAAATTTTTTTAAACAATTTTTCAGGGAATTTGCGAAAGAAAAAAAATTTTTTTAAACGGTTTAAAGTTTTTTTTTCAGGTTCTTTCTATGTCCTTTATTTTTAACTTTTTTTTTTTGCACTTTGGTATGCTATGTACCACCTTTGTTTTACTTCACAAAAAAAATTTTAGTTCTTCAGGTTCTATGTCCTTTAAAAAAATTTTTTTAAACAATTTTTCAGGGAATTTGCAAAAGAAAAAATTTTTTTAAACGGTTTAAAGTTTTTTTCAGGTTCTTTTCTATGTCCTTTATTTTTAACTTTTTTTTTCGCACTTTGGTATGCTATGTACCACCTTATTTCACTTTTATATTTTTCTTCGCTCGGTATACTATGTACCTTTTTTTTACACGTTGGGCGCCAGTTAATTATACACGATTCATTTGTTGGTTTGTACTTGAATGAGTGTTCTTTATTTTGTCAAAAGGTTTTATTAAACTAATTGTGCTAACAATGCACTTTATTAAAAGTAAAAATTTATTCAAGATTGGCCAATCATAAAATTGCCTAAATATACGCTATTGTAATATGATATTTAAAATAAAATAACAATGTGTTGATATTGCAATAATTTCGATTTAAAATTTACTGTGAATTGGCCAATCATAAGACAAAGAAAAAAATGCAAAATAGGAAAAATAAATATTAAGGGGGTTCTGCAATGCACAATAAGTTCCCTTAAAACATTAGGGGTATTGCTGTTATCGTGCACACGTTAACTTGTATAAGACAACTGGATTTTCTCCACTTAAGATATTGACCGGTATAACAGGACGTACTCCAGATGTTGGTGCCCTTCTATCAGAGTTGGAAATTGAACGGCAATACGATGATATAAATGCAATACGTAACCTTGAGAACGCACAACAAATGAAAGTGCGGTTTGATGAACATAAAAGTAAGCCAACAAAATTGAAAATTGGTCAAAAAGTAGTGTATCGCAATAATCAAATTCGAAAATCAAAATTGCAACCATATTATCAGGGCCCATATGAGATAGTTGGCATACTCCCTAATGATCGTTATAAACTTAAAAAGGACAATAGCCGTACTATTGTTGTCGTTGCAAGGGAAAATATTCGTCCTGTCACTGAAACTGTGAATGAGGAGCAAGATACAGAATAAATAAAGGTAATGTTAAATTGATAACTATAACTAAATAAGTATAACTAAATTTTGCAAGAAAATCGAACTCAGGGATAAACATTACCTCTGAACATTAATTAAGGTCACTTTTAAGACTGGGATAAAACTTTGACCAAAAGTTGGAGGACAAGCTGAAGATTGCCTCTGAGCCTCAACTTATTGTCAGGTTTTAAAGTATGACAGAGTTGTTGGACAAGCTTAAGATTGCCTCTGAACCATAACCCATGGTAAGTTAAAAATGAATCGAAGTTTTGGACAAGCTTAAGATTGCCTCTGAGCCATAACATTCATAGAATTCACAGTGGGTGTAATAAATCAAATATTTTTGTGTAAGAAAAGTTATACTAATAAAGGTTTATTTTGCCTCTGAGTTGTGATTGTGTAAACAAGCTTAATATGATGTTTGTTATTACAGATATTGGATCTGAATTTGTCTGAGGGGAAAGCACGATTGAGGATGACTGTGAAAAGTAAATAGCAGTCAAAATGATACAATTTACATTAAATTGTGAATTTTGAATTTCAAGATTTTGTATATGTTTTTCAAATAAATTTACTTGTATAAAACTCAATTCATTGAGAGCGATGATTTTACAGCATGGCCGTGTTAGAGCAAAAACTATATTAAATGTTTATTTTGTAGTGCTTTTCAATTTCTGTCAGATCTGTACACCTAGAAAATATAAAAGGGACGATCATATTGAAAAAGTTGTCATTGTGAGAATAATTCTGATGGTGTGTAGAACTGTAAAATATTCAATTAGAAAAACTATTTCAAGAGTTTTCTATCATATATATTTTCCTTTATGCTTTTGTAAAGTAAGCATAAACCTATAAACAAGTTGATACACAAGCAAACACAGAACAATGCAAATGATGTGCCACTGCGTGTGACGAATTACGCAAACAGCTACATGCCTATAAGGACCGTATCGTGAAGGTGAAGGAGATACGTACGCGGAACAACAAGGCCGATCCATGGGGTAGAGTCTACAGTTCTGTAGAGGAAGGGGCCAGCGGACGATGCGTTTGGCCTTCGTGTTGGTAATGAATTATTGCCATCATGGAGGCATGCATACGCGTTCTGCTGGGCGAGTTCTTTCCAAGGGTGGAGGGTCCTATCCATCTTCAGGGGGTGGATCTCCCTCCTCCGTTGGACAGAACAGTTGGGGTTAAGCATTTGTCAGGCACGGAGTAGAAAGACTCCAGGTATGGACGGAATGACTGGAGAAATGTGCAAAAACATCTAGAAGGCCATTCCTGAGTACTTGTTGGCAATCTATGAAAAGTGTGTATCAAAGGGGTATTTTCCACATGCGTGAAAGATAGCCCGTGTCGTTTTTTTGCTTAAGCCACCCGACAGGATCAGGAGCAATCCTTGTTCCTATAGGGGCATCAGTCTGCTTCCGGTGCTTGGAAAAGTATTGGAAAGGATTATGGGCGCATGTGAGTGGCAATTTGGCTTTAAAGGTGGAAAGAGTGTAGAAGAGTGCGTTAACAGGACAGAGGCAGGATATATACTTGGAATTTATATTGATTTCAACGGTGCGTTCGACTTCCTGTTATGGGAAAGCGTTCTAGCGAGGCTACGCGAGGTCGGCTGCCAAGAGTTGGAGCTTTGGAAAAGCTACTTCTCTGGCATGCGGGCGTGCGCCGCTGGTGTGAACTAGTCCATGTGCATTGAGGTTGTCCGCAGGGATCCATTTGCGGACCATTTATTTGGAATCTAATGATGGATACACTCTTGCTGAGGCTGATGGCTGCATACAATGTGTACGCATATTCGGATGACTTGCTCGTCTTTATCGAAGGCCAGTCTCGCGCTGAGCTGGAGAAAAAGGGGTAGGAAACCATGCAGATTGTCTGCGACTGGAGTAGACGAGTGGGTGTACATGTTGCAATGGACAAAACTGTGATGGTGTTGCTGAAAGGCAAGTTATCCCTAAATCGGACCTCCAACTGTTAGGGCCAATGGCGTTAGCCTTAAGTATGCGACTGAGGTTCATCTCGAGAGTGTTAAGGCGAAGTTGACTGGTGTGATGGGATATGTCCGGCGTATTCTGAGGAATGACTGGGGTCTCCGCAGGCGTTCTATGCAGATCACATACCGCGGATTCTTTGTTGCTTGTGCAACATATGGTTCGTCGATGTGGTCCAGCGTACTCACGACTGCTAGAGGAAAGCTGAAAATCATGTCATGTCAAAGGGTAGTCTTGCTCGCTTGTGAGCCTCCACGGAGGACTTACAGGTGTTGGTAGCTGTAGCCCCTCTTGACTTGGAGGTGATACGTAAAAGTATTGCCTACAGGATCAAGAAAGGAGATCCATTGTTGCAAGACGATTGTGTGATCAACGATGATATTAGTGGGAAGAGCTGGACGGAGTGCAAGGCACTCTTAAAAGAGTGTGTTGTCTCCAGATGGCAAAATAGGTGGGACGGTAGTTATAGTGGACGTGTTACATATGCCTTCATTCGCGATGTGACGTTCGTGGCGAAACGTCCAGACTTTGGTTTTAGCCTGAGTATGGGCTTTTTGCTTGCGGGCCACCGGTCTTTTAATGCATAGAAGAGCCTTGGTTAATACGTCGGAGTGTGACTGTGGACCTTTTACCGAGGACGCGTTTAATATTTTGCGCATATGCACGTTTTACTCGGACATATGAGACCTAAATTCTCTATGTGTCGTATTAACGGAAGATGGTTGTGATGTCAGTGGTGTGCTTGCGTACTATGATAGGATGAGTCGTATGAATGTGTTTGCGTGTGAGGTCTTCAGAAGAAGACATTTAAGAAGGATTTGATCGCACACGCATGTTTGCATCCACAGGATGTACTCAAGACCTTCTAGAAGTGCTTAGTTTGGGTGTGGGACAGCCTTTCTAATGGCCACCAGTCCATAGCTGTTTGGAGCTACAAAGTCTGACCGGAGGCTTAATATATATATATTCTGGTACCATGGTTAGTCAGATGCCCCTGGAACCACAGATTCCAGCTTACTTTTTGGATACGGCCCTTAAGTGAGAGTATCGTGGTCGTTGTGGTTTAAACCCAAATCGCGGGAAGAACTCAACTCGATGTGGAGTTGCATTCAACCGGGCGCTGTGACTCTTAGAACAGCAGAGGTATGTTAGGTAGGCCTCGGCTCCCCACCAAGGAATGGGATTTGTTGACCAAATGCACAAATCTTGAATTGGTACCTGAGTATAGTTTCCTACACAGTGGGCCGGTGGTCGGCTCATATTCCGATCCAGTGTTCAGAGCACCGTGAGGTTATGTCAACGAGACAGGTACTCACGTAAAACGCAAGAGACATCTGTAGTTTCGGAGTTTGGATCTCAAAATAAAAATTTCTACACATACCAACAAAAAGTGCGGAAGGACTCTAGGTAGTGATAAAAGGTATAGTTTCTTATGCGGATGCAGAAAGGGTAAAAACGGGTCTACTAATTAATAACTTTAAAGTGAAAAATGCTACTAATATTTAAAATAGAGAGCGAGTCCGCCAAACGCTGTTTCGAGTGGAACTGGAACCAGAGGACATTCAATAGACTGAAGTACATCCCATATATAGCTTAAGAAATATCGTGCAAGGAAGAGTTACCATAGAGGAACCACACAAGCGAGCAGGGCCCATCAAATTGCCAAAAATATGGCCACACCAAAACATATTTTAAGTTGCGCACCATTTGTGTCGTCTGTGGTGAACACACAGAACTGCCAATTGCGATAAGCCTAAAGATGATTCAAAAATTAAAAAGTGCAGTAACTGACATGAAAACCACACTGGAAACTACAGGGGCTGCCCTGTCTATGTACATGTCAAGAAGTCCTTGTCTAAAAAACGTGTCATACCTATGCTCAACCTATTACTCTCGGCAATACCAATTATCACCAGTTCCGCTAACCAGATACCAGCCGGCTTTCATACGGCAACGTTTTTAAGGCTAACCAGGCCTTAGCGCAAATCGTACCTAATAGTCAGCTATCATTGTGAGCATTGTGAAGACTATCTTCAAGCAACTAACATCTGTGAAACTGGCCATCAAAACGTGGTTATTTTATCAATTTACTCTCCTCCCAGGTATTCTACTACAGAAAATAAATATAGTAAATTATTTAACCCTTTCAGGGTCAAAAATAATTTTTGCCGAGCTAAAAATCTGAAAACTTATATGGAGGGTACTATGATGACGCTGAAGCCGGGAAAAATAGTAGTTTTTGTCTTTGGTAGCCCCCGTGGCTTTTAGAGAATGTCGAATATATTCGACATTGACCTCCAAAGATACCAATTATTGTTATGCATAATTATAAAAGGAAAAAATTTTCTCTATAGTTTATACAAAATTCAATTTTTAAATTTTATTCATGTATTAGTTAAAAAAAAATTGTAAAAAGGTTTAAAATTCAATTTTTTTAATATATTAAATATTTTGGTGAAAATTTTCAAAACAATTCGAATTTCTCTTCACACAAAGAAATACATTGCATTTTTTGCAAAATAATGAAAGAGCTTTTATCACAACCTTGCGCCTTGCACCGACCTGCGCTTTTAGATTGTACGAAAATTGGAATATGCCTCTTTTGGTCGAGACGAAACTCTTGTGGTGGTACTTTTTGAAAATTTGTTTTTCTTTTTTGTGGCGGTGGCGGCATCGAATCAGCGCTGTCTGAGCTGTCACTACTATCCAAGTGAGTAGATGAAGTTGCAGATGGGTTCCCTCTTAAATGCTCTTTCGACGGTCTTCCTCGATTCTGCGGCTCATATGATTGTGGCACAAATTCTTGTTCAGCGGCGAGCAGAGTTCGGGCAACCTGGATCCGAAAACGCATAGAATCTAGGATTTCGTTTTTCGGGATACTATTTTGCATGCAGTCTTGACGATATTCCATCCATGCTGCAGTAATTGCCAAATCGACAAAGTGCATTATGACTCGTAGTGTCCACTTGACGGTGCGAATGTATATTCGATAATATTGTATCATTTGAACTAATAAATCTACACCGCCCATGCTTTCGTTGTACATTCGAACAACTTCAGGTCTATTAATGACTACAAATTCATTTTTTGTTTTATCCCAACGCCTGGCTTTGTCACAATTTTATTGTCGTTCCAGCGAGTGGTAATTACGTTGCTGTCGGCACTTAACTTGGTAGGCGAGGATTGGCAAATCTATTTATTCGTATTGTTCGGGCAGCATTAATATGGTGTTGTTTTAAAATTTCAAACAAACGGTAGGAAGGGAAATAATTATCGAAAAACAGATTATGACCAATTTCAGTTTCTGGAATACGTTGTGCTAAATGGAGCAAAATAGTTGAACCAAAGCCAACAGTTTTGACCCATTGTTGGTTAATTGGTGTTGTCGAACCTTAGTATACAATAAAATCATACGGCGTTCCACTTTTACCGCACAGGAAGAAAACCTTTATTCCCCATGGACACGGTTTGCCCTTTATGTACTGTTTAGCGGCGAATTTGGCTTTAAATGGGATGATTTGCTCATCGATGCACAGATTTTCTTCCAATGGTAGCTGCATTAGACGCCTTCGGACTAGCTCAATGATTAGCGACACTTTAAAAAGACGTAATTTTGGGTAAGAAAAGGCAAAGAAGCCCCAAATCGACAAACACCTCGTCTGTTGCAAAAATGTCCAAAGATGATAAATCTGGTGCGGTGTCTTCCGAAAATCGATTTTTGAAAAAATGCGGAGGGCCGTCCGGCAGCTCAGGAAGCATTTCCAGAGAGCCAGGCTGACCAATGCAAATGATGTGCCACTGCGTGTGACGAATTACGCAAACAGCTACATGCCTATAAGGACCGTATCGTGAAGGTGAAGGAGGATGACTAGAGGAGATACGTACGCGGAACAACAAGGCCGATCCATGGGGTAGAGTCTACAGTTCTGTAGAGGAAGGGGCCAGCGGACGATGCGTTTGGCCTTCGTGTTGGTAATGAATTATTGCCATCATGGAGGCATGCATACGCGTTCTGCTGGGCGAGTTCTTTCCAAGGGTGGAGGGTCCTATCCATCTTCAGGGGGTGGATCTCCCTCCTCCGTTGGACAGAACAGTTGGGGTTAAGCATTTGTCAGGCACGGAGTAGAAAGACTCCAGGTATGGACGGAATGACTGGAGAAATGTGCAAAAACATCTAGAAGGCCATTCCTGAGTACTTGTTGGCAATCTATGAAAAGTGTGTATCAAAGGGGTATTTTCCACATGCGTGAAAGATAGCCCGTGTCGTTTTTTTGCTTAAGCCACCCGACAGGATCAGGAGCAATCCTTGTTCCTATAGGGGCATCAGTCTGCTTCCGGTGCTTGGAAAAGTATTGGAAAGGATTATGGGCGCATGTGAGTGGCAATTTGGCTTTAAAGGTGGAAAGAGTGTAGAAGAGTGCGTTAAAAGGACAGAGGCAGGATATATACTTGGAATTTATATTGATTTCAACGGTGCGTTCGACTTCCTGTTATGGGAAAGCGTTCTAGCGAGGCTACGCGAGGTCGGCTGCCAAGAGTTGGAGCTTTGGAAAAGCTACTTCTCTGGCATGCGGGCGTGCGCCGCTGGTGTGAACTAGTCCATGTGCATTGAGGTCGTCAGAGGTTGTCCGCAGGGATCCATTTGCGGACCATTTATTTGGAATCTAATGATGGATACACTCTTGCTGAGGCTGATGGCTGCATACAATGTGTGCGCATATTCGGATGACTTGCTCGTCTTTATCGAAGGCCAGTCTCGCGCTGAGCTGGAGAAAAAGGGGTAGGAAACCATGCAGATTGTCTGCGACTGGAGTAGACGAGTGGGTGTACATGTTGCAATGGACAAAACTGTGATGGTGTTGCTGAAAGGCAAGTTATCCCTAAATCGGACCTCCAACTGTTAGGGCCAATGGCGTTAGCCTTAAGTATGCGACTGAGGTTCATCTCGAGAGTGTTAAGGCGAAGTTGACTGGTGTGATGGGATATGTCCGGCGTATTCTGAGGAATGACTGGGGTCTCCGCAGGCGTTCTATGCAGATCACATACCGCGGATTCTTTGTTGCTTGTGCAACATATGGTTCGTCGATGTGGTCCAGCGTACTCACGACTGCTAGAGGAAAGCTGAAAATCATGTCATGTCAAAGGGTAGTCTTGCTCGCTTGTGAGCCTCCACGGAGGACTTACAGGTGTTGGTAGCTGTAGCCCCTCTTGACTTGGAGGTGATACGTAAAAGTATTGCCTACAGGATCAAGAAAGGAGATCCATTGTTGCAAGACGATTGTGTGATTAACGATGATATTAGTGGGAAGAGCTGGACGGAGTGCAAGGCACTCTTAAAAGAGTGTGTTGTCTCCAGATGGCAAAATAGGTGGGACGGTAGTTATAGTGGACGTGTTACATATGCCTTCATTCGCGATGTGACGTTCGTGGCGAAACGTCCAGACTTTGGTTTTAGCCTGAGTATGGGCTTTTTGCTTGCGGGCCACCGGTCTTTTAATGCATAGAAGAGCCTTGGTTAATACGTCGGAGTGTGACTGTGGACCTTTTACCGAGGACGCGTTTAATATTTTGCGCATATGCACGTTTTACTCGGACATATGAGACCTAGATTCTCTATGTGTCGTATTAACGGAAGATGGTTGTGATGTCAGTGGTGTGCTTGCATACTATGATAGGATGAGTCGTATGAATGTGTTTGCGTGTGAGGTCTTCAGAAGAAGACATTTAAGAAGGATTTGATCGCACACGCATGTTTGCATCCACAGGATGTACTCAAGACCTTCTAGAAGTGCTTAGTTTGGGTGTGGGACAGCCTTTCTAATGGCCACCAGTCCATAGCTGTTTGGAGCTACAAAGTCTGACCGGAGGCTTAATATATATATATTCTGGTACCATGGTTAGTCAGATGCCCCTGGAACCACAGATTCCAGCTTACTTTTTGGATACGGCCCTTAAGTGAGAGTATCGTGGTCGTTGTGGTTTAAACCCAAATCGCGGGAAGAACTCAACTCGATGTGGAGTTGCATTCAACCGGGCGCTGTGACTCTTAGAACAGCAGAGGTATGTTAGGTAGGCCTCGGCTCCCCACCAAGGAATGGGATTTGTTGACCAAATGCACAAATCTTGAATTGGTACCTGAGTATAGTTTCCTACACAATGGGCCGGTGGTCGGCTCATATTCCGATCCAGTGTTCAGAGCACCGTGAGGTTATGTCAACGAGACAGGTACTCACGTAAAACGCAAGAGACATCTGTAGTTTCGGAGTTTGGATCTCAAAATAAAAATTTCTACACATACCAACAAAAAGTGCGGAAGGACTCTAGGTAGTGATAAAAGGTATAGTTTCTTATGCGGATGCAGAAAGGGTAAAAACGGGTCTACTAATTAATAACTTTAAAGTGAAAAATGCTACTAATATTTAAAATAGAGAGCGAGTCCGCCAAACGCTGTTTCGAGTGGAACTGGAACCAGAGGACATTCAATAGACTGAAGTACATCCCATATATAGCTTAAGAAATATCGTGCAAGGAAGAGTTACCATAGAGGAACCACACAAGCGAGCAGGGCCCATCAAATTGCCAAAAATATGGCCACACCAAAACATATTTTAAGTTGCGCACCATTTGTGTCGTCTGTGGTGAACACACAGAACTGCCAATTGCGATAAGCCTAAAGATGATTCAAAAATTAAAAAGTGCAGTAACTGACATGAAAACCACACTGGAAACTACAGGGGCTGCCCTGTCTATGTACATGTCAAGAAGTCCTTGTCTAAAAAACGTGTCATACCTATGCTCAACCTATTACTCTCGGCAATACCAATTATCACCAGTTCCGCTAACCAGATACCAGCCGGCTTTCATACGTCAACGTTTTTAAGGCTAACCAGGCCTTAGCGCAAATCGTACCTAATAGTCAGCTATCATTGTGAGCATTGTGAAGACTATCTTCAAGCAACTTGTGACGGTGGCTTTACACTCCTGCTACTCAGTGTAGTTGCAAATAAATTTCTGAAATAAATAAACAACAAAAAACCTTGAACTTGAAAATTAATTTCAAGTTCATTTCTATATACTTTAGAAACACGCGTTTGATTTTTTTTTTTTTTTGCGCGAAATAATTCCTACATACATTGCTTAAGCAGCGTTAGTTACTCTTTGGTGGTTCTCACCGTGCAATTTTTTTATTATGTACATGTCATACACAGAAACCGGTTTTCGTTAGTACATGCATACTAACATTTGTGATTGAGCTTTCGCTCTTTCATAAACACTCCCCCTTTTGTTGGTATAGTAATGTAGTTGAGAGATCACTACAACCATTATCTATTATTGAAGAGAGCCCTGTTTGAGTTTTTTTGTGTATGTACATAAGATTGATGTAGGTCAGTTTCGAAAAAAAAAGAAAAAATTAAAATATATAATGTGCAATTTTTGGCAAAGCGCGGTATTCTAGTTTTGGTTTTGGTGACGAACGTCTACTTGGATTAGTGATTTAAAGTTAGGCTAAGAAGTTTAAAATAAATTAAGTTAAATTAAAATTTAAGAAGAATTAAAAAAAAAAAAAAAAAAATAAGAACAGTTTAATAATAATAAAATTAAATATTAAATAAAATGTAAAATAAGTGTAAGAGTAAGGACCAGTTAAAATAAAATACAAAAACTTCGAAATTTAAAATTAAACAATAAGAACAAAATAAAATTTACAATTTAAAAAAAATATAAAAATTTAAGAACAATAAAGAAATAAAAAAAAAATAAAATCAACTGTAAATTTAAAACGTTAAAGCTAAAAGCTGAAAATTAAAAATAAAATAAAAGCAAAACAAGTGTAAGAAAAACTTAATTATAACGTAGAACTACCAACTACAAAAGCAAAACAAATTAAACATTTGACAAAATAAATTTTAAAGTGGAGAAACTTGACCAAAAAAAAAAAAAAATTAAAAATTACCTTATTGAAACACTGGTTCATCATCATCACCTTCAACCCTATACATCATTACTCACCTATAAACATGAAATAGTAGCAGTACAGCATCCAGCATCAACCACATTCTTCTAGCGGTAAATTCACTCATTTATTACTATATATATATTCAAAACAAATTTCTTTGTACAAAATTTAACTTAAAACCTATGCTAATATGCAGTTAAAAATTTTTCTAAAATAAATAAGCTTAATGCTAAATATAAACTAAAATCTTTATAAAATTAAATGAAAATTTATGCTAAACTTAACTTAATATTTTGTTATATATAAATTAAAAGTTGTCCTAAAAATTACCAAGAATTTTTCTATATATAAATTAAAGTTTTTTTTCTAAAATTTTATATAAAAATTTTGCTCAATATAAATTAAATTTTTTTCCTATAAATTTATATACCAATTTTGCTCTATATAAATCAAAATTTTTCTTCCTAAAATTTTATATACAAATGTTGCTCTATATAAATCAAAAATTTTCTATTAAACATTACATAAAATTCTTAATATATATATATGAATTAAAATTTTTTTGCTAACCATATTTTTTTATGTAAGATTTGGCCAAATTAAATAACTAGGGAACGAAAATACCTAAATTAGTTATATTAAATATTGATAAAATTATATGTACATAAGTAAAGTACAGTGAAGTGCAAAATGTTTTGTTACCATTTTATAAAATTAAAAATTTACTTGAAAATTGAAAATTTTCTCAATTTATCAAAAAGTCTTTTGACAAATTAAAATTAAAATATATTTAAATGAAAGTTCACTGTTCTTAACATAAAAAAAAAAAAAAAAAAATAAAAAAAATTATTTTTTTATTAAGTTAATATTTTTTTTTTGTTATTAAATTAATTTTCTAAAATTTTAAACAATAATTTATATGAGATTTTTCCAAATGTAAATAAAGCTTAAATTTGTTTTGACTTGAAAAAATTTAAATCACTTGTCATGGAATAATTTTTTTCTTTGGTATAAAGAGGACCAGACATGGTGAGTAGTTGTGGTGTGATTAGGGGTTTCTTATAAAATATTTTTTTGGACTAACTTAAGAGAAACGGCTGGTGAGGGCACTAGGATCGTTAACACCCACCGATCCCAATCCGTAGTGTAAGGTGAGGGAAAGGGTCAGGATCGTTTTGTATTGTTTGGCTTAGGTCTATTAACCTCAATTCTTTTTTTTTTTTTTTGTCCGTCTGTCCCGTTTCATTCTCTTAGAGAATTTATATTGCAACTTATGCACCGTGAAAGCACGTTCATATTTTTTTTTGTTACTGGTAATGAAGGGAACAATAGGCCAAGAACCCACCCACATCCGGCGAGAAATAGCCTTTGCGAACGTGCGGCCAAATTGTTCATCCCTACTTAAAGGTACCATAACAAAAATGGCGCCCAACGTGGGGCCCAGCGAAAGAAAAGACTACCGAATTTTATTTTATTTTTTTTGACTCAGTATACTGGAATTACAAAACCGATTGTGATTGATATACATTTCGGGCTTGTCCGTATGCTTAAGATCGGTAACATTCTGGTTTCAGTTTATTGGAATTGCAAGATCAATTGTGAATATACATATTGAACCTGACCATAAACAGATCCTTTTGTTTACTTTTTTCAAAACACTTTTAGTGATTCAAACTTTTTAGTAATAATTACAACTCTTACCAACGGATTTTTTTTTTTTTTTCTTTTCGCTTTGCTCTACTTGTTTTTTTTTTTTTTTTGACATAGATTAGCATTCAAGTCTAGTTTATTGGAATTGCAGGACCGATTGTGAATTGTATACATATCGAACCTGACCATAAACAAAGCTTTTAGCGACCTTATGTCAATTCTCAAAAAAAAAAAAAAATTTTTTTGTATCAATCACTACTTGGGACATTATGACCTCATGTCATGATGGAGTTTTTTTTCTGGATTTATCACTTTTCTTTATCGAAATTATCGACTTGTGATCCGATAACTTTAAGATTCCATGGACTTGAGCGATTAATATCTCATTTATATTACATATCTTGATTTTGCCTTACCTTACACTACAATTATCACACTACCTATGTCTGGCTCCTCGATAATTCTACCATATATGATTATAATAAATAACTACTTTGTTTACATACTACATATTTAGACATAACCGAATATATACTTTTCGTGAACTTTTAATTAAATATCTAAATTAAATTAAATATTAACGTGGGTTCGATTCAAACCTTGATCTCCACAACACACCCTACTGTTCTCGACTGTTTGTCATTAATCCAAAACTTTATTTTTTTTTTTTGCCTCCTTTTAAACTTTTGCGAAAATTTGAATTTATTGTGAATTTTTTTTTTGAATATCTTACCTCAAGATGGATACCGAACTTTGCTCTCTTTGTAAAACTGGCTTTAATAGCACACAATCCATAGTTTCGACTAGATGTCAACACACTTTCCACCAGGACTGTATTATTTCCTGGCTTGGTACTACACCATATTGCCCCATTTGTAAATCTCATATTAATAATAGTTCATTAATTTCGTATACTTTACCTACAATTAACAAATCTTCTCAAGGTGCCATTCCTCGAACTCCCGGAGTTCAAACTAGATCTCAAAAACGAAATGCGTCTAATAACGTTACCGCACCGGTAGATAATAGTACTCAGAATTCGACTCTTTTAAATCCTGAAAACACCACCCAAATAAATCAGAACGAATCTCTGATGCGTAACGAAGTGTCTAAATTACAGGAAATGATGGAAAGGTTTTCACAACGACTAGACCAACTTAGTCTAAATCATAGCACTGGTACAGAGTGGCCACGAGAAATGTTTCCACCGGTAAACGTACCACAACATAATCGACCCTTTGTTTTAAATCAAGCCCATGCTCAAAATAGCGTTAACCCTTCGTTATCGTCTATGGCGATAACAAATAGTAGCAAAATTTCTAATTTAATCAATAGTTGGAACTTACGTTTTGATGGTAGTTCTGCGAGCTTTCCCGTTGGAAAGTTTATTTTCGTGATTAGTTCCCTCGTATTAGATAATCTAGCTGGCGATTTTCAATTGGTCTGCGATCATTTTCATATTTTAGTAACCGGACGCGCGAAAGATTGGTATTGGCATTATCGTCAAACGGTACCACGTATTACATGGGAACCCCTATGCCATGCTTTAAGAGCCCATTTTGCGGATCACTTTTCCGATAACGATATCAAAGAAATGATACGGGAGCGCAAACAACAAATTGGAGAACGTTTTGAAGATTTTTATGAATCCGTTTTAAAATTATGCGATAGGTTGCAATATCCTTTATCAGAATCGGATATGGTCGAAATGTTACGTAGAAACATGAAACCACAGTTGAGAAAAGAAATGTTTTACCTACATATACCATCTGTTGCCCAATTGCGAAATATAGTGCTCAGGAGGGAAAGTTTGCTACTGGATTATGATAGATCAAATCGCATACCACCAAAAAGAATAAACGAAATAGTTGACGATGAAAATTATAGCGATCAAGAAATTTCTGAAGTCCGCAGGGTGAACGAAATCACTTGTTGGAATTGTCGAAAACCAGGACATCGGTTTACCGAATGCTTAGGGGAGAGAATGGTATTTTGCTACGGTTGTGGCACGGAAAACGTTTATAAACCCAATTGCCCTAAATGTTCAGATTCGGGAAACGGATTTGCGAGCGGTTTCCGCTCGAAAAATTAGACTCCGGAAAAATTTCCACCTCCACTCAAACTTCCAGCATTCAACAGAAAATTTTCGAAGAGGACCATAAACCTACCCTGAAACCTTTAATACCTTACCACGAAAGATTATTAACTTATAATAAAGTTCGGGACAGAATCTTTTGTGAGCCCGTTGACATTTCTAAAGAGAAAATTTTAACTCCTAATTATACCCGGCGAAATACCAAACGAATGCGAAGTTTTTGGCGCAACATCTTGAATATGCGTAAGTCACTGAGAGGTTCTATTAGTTCCTTTTATTCAGTCGATAATGACCTTAGGCCCTATGTTAAATTAAATATTTTTGGTATGGACTTAGTAGGACTAGTAGACACAGGTGCTTCGATTACTTGCCTTTCTGGAAACGCGGCTAAAATTTTTTTAAAGGAAAATTCTGATTTTAAACCCATTAAGGAGTATGTCACAACTGCTGGTGGAGCTAAATATCGAGTTTTAGGCTTTATTCGGTCAGATGTTACTTTTCGAAATATTAAGAGAAACATGAAAATTTTTGTTATTCCTGATCTTAAAAATGATTTATATCTTGGTATCGACTTTGTCAGATCCTTTAACCTTTTGAACTTGGACCCATTGAAAATTGACGCTATCACCCTAGGAAGTTCGGATGAGACACCGACTCATGAATTGTCTTCTCCTCAGCGAGAGAAGCTAAATAATGTAGTTCGCCTTTTTCCGTCATTCGAACGTGATGGGTTAGGTAAAACTACATTATTAGAACATACTATAGAAATTGAAAGGGATTCCAAGCCTATAAAGCAGAGGTATTTCTCTGTTTCTCCCGCTGTGGAGAGGTTGATTCATGATGAGGTAGACCACATGATTGACATGGGTGTAATAGAGGTTGCCCCTCCTAACTGCCCCTGGAGTAGTCCAGTAACATTAGTTAGAAAAATCGGAAAATTGAGGCTTTGTTTAGACTCGAGGAAATTAAATGCGGTAACAGTGAAGGATGCATATCCTCAACCAAAAATTAATAATATTTTATCTCGGCTACCGAAAGCGGAATATATAACCTCCCTCGACCTAAAACATGCCTTTTGGCAGATAGGGTTAGCACCTGAATCTCGTGACATGACAGCATTTACGATTCCAAATAGACCTCTTTATAGATTCAAGGTCATGCCGTTTGGTTTAACCAACGCTCCTCAAACAATGAGCCGTCTTATGGACATCGTCATACCGGCAACCCTCAGAAATCAGGTATTTGTATATTTAGATGACTTATTGTTAATTTCACAAAGTTTTGAAGAGCACCTAAATTTGTTAGCAGAAGTGGCCCATCTATTAAGGAAGGCAGGTTTGACTATAAATATTGCCAAGTGTAAATGGTGTTTAAAAGAAGTACGATATCTTGGGTATATCATAGGAAATGGTGTAATTAAAACTGATCCTACAAAAATTTCAGCCATAAAAGATTTACAACCACCAACGTCCGTCCGAGAGGTTAGAAAATTCTTAGGTCTTGCCAGTTGGTATAGACGCTTCATAGACAACTTTTCCACGATAACTACTCCCATTTCAGATTTGACTAAAAAGACTAAAAATTTTGTTTGGACTGAAGAAGCCCAGTTAGCATTTGAAAAGGTTAAAGATTGCCTCACAACCGCCCCAGTTTTGATAACACCGAATTTTGAAATCCCGTTCATCATCCAATGTGATGCTTCGAAACAAGGTATTGGTGGCGTGTTGGCTCAGGAGGATGAAGAAGGCATTGAAAGACCGATAGCTTTTTTTTCATACAAGCTTAACCAAGCTCAGAAAAATTATTCAATTACCGAGCTCGAGTGTCTTGCGGCCCTAAAGTGTGTTGAAAAGTTTCGGGAATATGTCGAAGGGCATGAATTTAAAATTGTTACCGACCATGCAAGCCTAAAATGGCTCATGAAACAAACGGACTTGAATGGACGACTTGCACGATGGTCTTTAAAATTACAAGGTTTTAATTTCACCATAGAACATCGGAAAGGATCGCTCAATACCGTACCCGATGCATTGTCCAGACTTTCGTTAGATGCGTTATCGTTAGAAAATTTAGAACCCGAAATAGACCTTGAGTCAGAATTTTTCGATAGTTACGATTATGATAAGCTTCGAAATAAAATTCGTGAAAATGAATCCTTATTTCCGGATATCAAAATAATTGACAAATTTATTTATAAGCGTTTGCAATTTGCTGATGGCAACCCTTTAGGCGAATCATCAACCTGGAAACTATGGGTACCACATGAGTTGACGGAGGATACAATTCGTAGAGCACACGATCCCCCAAATTCATCTCATGGTGGTATAGGAAAAACCCTTGAAAAGCTTCGTCGAAATTTATTTTGGCCAAAAATGTCTCTCCAAGTTAAAGAATTTATAACTAAATGCGAGATTTGCAAACAATCAAAGGCTCCAAACATGATCATGAGACCTTTGATGGGTGCAAAAGTAGTTTCAGAGCGTCCATTTCAAAGGATCTATATGGATTTTCTTGGACCTTATCCTAGATCCAAGAGGGGCCATATAGGCATCTTTGTGGTATTAGAGACCATTTGACAAAATTTCCCATTATCAAGACTGTTAGAAAATTCACTACTAACGAGATTTTAGAATTTTTGGAAACGCAAGTATTTCACATCTTTGGAGTTCCAGAGTTTATAGTGAGCGACAATGGTCCCCAGTTTAGGTCAGGTGCGTTCGAAAATCTGATCACCAAATATGGTATCAAACATGTATTTACAGCCGTTTACAGTCCTCAATCGAATTCTTCAGAGAGACTTAATAGATCTATACTGGCAGCCATTCGATCGTATCTAAAACACGATCAACGCGATTGGGATCTTAATCTTAGCCATATTTCTGTAGCACTGCGCACTATGTTTCATACCTCTATTGGGAGTTCTCCATTTTATGTTCTTTTTGGTAACGCTATGATTACTCACGCCAAGTCATACCATTTGTTGAGAAATTTAAATTGTTTAGAAGATGGTGAAAGCCTAGACCATACCGATCGTTTGAAATTTATTCGGTCTAACGTGAAAGAACAGTTAGATAAAGCGTACAATACCAATCAAAAAACTTATAATTTGAGAGCTCGACAAATCGAATATGGTGTAGGCGATGTATTATATCGACGTAATTTTGTGCTAAGTAAGAAATCCGAAAAATTTAATGCTAAACTAGCGCCTAAATTTATAAAATGTAAAATTATTAGCAAGCTTGGCAATTGCTATTATAAAATTTCAGACCTTAACGGTAATGCGATCGGAACATACCATGCCAAAGATTTAAAACCAGGCTAGATTGCTTTTAAAACTAACGTTTCTAAACCACCCTTTTCCAGCTATATTTTCTGGTTAATTTAATGAAAATCTATCTGCTTTGTGACGGTGGCTTTACACTCCTGCTACTCAGTGTAGTTGCAAATAAATTTCTGAAATAAATAAACAAAAAACCTTGAACTTGAAAATTAATTTCAAGTTCATTTCTATATACTTTAGAAACACGCGTTTGATTTTTTTTTTTTTTTGCGCGAAATAATTCCTACATACATTGCTTAAGCAGCGTTAGTTACTCTTTGGTGGTTCTCACCGTGCAATTTTTTTATTATGTACATGTCATACACAGAAACCGGTTTTCGTTAGTACATGCATACTAACATTTGTGATTGAGCTTTCGCTCTTTCATAAACACTCCCCCTTTTGTTGGTATAGTAATGTAGTTGAGAGATCACTACAACCATTATCTATTATTGAAGAGAGCCCTGTTTGAGTTTTTTTGTGTATGTACATAAGATTGATGTAGGTCAGTTTCGAAAAAAAAAGAAAAAATTAAAATATATAATGTGCAATTTTTGGCAAAGCGCGGTATTCTAGTTTTGGTTTTGGTGACGAACGTCTACTTGGATTAGTGATTTAAAGTTAGGCTAAGAAGTTTAAAATAAATTAAGTTAAATTAAAATTTAAGAAGAATTAAAAAAAAAAAAAAAAAAATAAGAACAGTTTAATAATAATAAAATTAAATATTAAATAAAATGTAAAATAAGTGTAAGAGTAAGGACCAGTTAAAATAAAATACAAAAACTTCGAAATTTAAAATTAAACAATAAGAACAAAATAAAATTTACAATTTAAAAAAAATATAAAAATTTAAGAACAATAAAGAAATAAAAAAAAAATAAAATCAACTGTAAATTTAAAACGTTAAAGCTAAAAGCTGAAAATTAAAAATAAAATAAAAGCAAAACAAGTGTAAGAAAAACTTAATTATAACGTAGAACTACCAACTACAAAAGCAAAACAAATTAAACATTTGACAAAATAAATTTTAAAGTGGAGAAACTTGACCAAAAAAAAAAAAAAATTAAAAATTACCTTATTGAAACACTGGTTCATCATCATCACCTTCAACCCTATACATCATTACTCACCTATAAACATGAAATAGTAGCAGTACAGCATCCAGCATCAACCACATTCTTCTAGCGGTAAATTCACTCATTTATTACTATATATATATTCAAAACAAATTTCTTTGTACAAAATTTAACTTAAAACCTATGCTAATATGCAGTTAAAAATTTTTCTAAAATAAATAAGCTTAATGCTAAATATAAACTAAAATCTTTATAAAATTAAATGAAAATTTATGCTAAACTTAACTTAATATTTTGTTATATATAAATTAAAAGTTGTCCTAAAAATTACCAAGAATTTTTCTATATATAAATTAAAGTTTTTTTTCTAAAATTTTATATAAAAATTTTGCTCAATATAAATTAAATTTTTTTCCTATAAATTTATATACCAATTTTGCTCTATATAAATCAAAATTTTTCTTCCTAAAATTTTATATACAAATGTTGCTCTATATAAATCAAAAATTTTCTATTAAACATTACATAAAATTCTTAATATATATATATGAATTAAAATTTTTTTGCTAACCATATTTTTTTATGTAAGATTTGGCCAAATTAAATAACTAGGGAACGAAAATACCTAAATTAGTTATATTAAATATTGATAAAATTATATGTACATAAGTAAAGTACAGTGAAGTGCAAAATGTTTTGTTACCATTTTATAAAATTAAAAATTTACTTGAAAATTGAAAATTTTCTCAATTTATCAAAAAGTCTTTTGACAAATTAAAATTAAAATATATTTAAATGAAAGTTCACTGTTCTTAACATAAAAAAAAAAAAAAAAAAAATAAAAAAAATTATTTTTTTATTAAGTTAATATTTTTTTTTTGTTATTAAATTAATTTTCTAAAATTTTAAACAATAATTTATATGAGATTTTTCCAAATGTAAATAAAGCTTAAATTTGTTTTGACTTGAAAAAATTTAAATCACTTGTCATGGAATAATTTTTTTCTTTGGTATAAAGAGGACCAGACATGGTGAGTAGTTGTGGTGTGATTAGGGGTTTCTTATAAAATATTTTTTTGGACTAACTTAAGAGACACGGCTGGTGAGGGCACTAGGATCGTTAACACCCACCGATCCCAATCCGTAGTGTAAGGTGAGGGAAAGGGTCAGGATCGTTTTGTATTGTTTGGCTTAGGTCTATTAACCTCAATTCTTTTTTTTTTTTTTTGTCCGTCTGTCCCGTTTCATTCTCTTAGAGAATTTATATTGCAACTTATGCACCGTGAAAGCACGTTCATATTTTTTTTTGTTACTGGTAATGAAGGGAACAATAGGCCAAGAACCCACCCACATCCGGCGAGAAATAGCCTTTGCGAACGTGCGGCCAAATTGTTCATCCCTACTTAAAGGTACCATTACAAACTAACATCTGTGAAACTGGCCATCAAAACGTGGTTATTTTATCAATTTACTCTCCTCCCAGGTATTCTACTACAGAAAATAAATATAGTAAATTATTTAACCCTTTCAGGGTCAAAAATAATTTTTGCCGAGCTAAAAATCTGAAAACTTATATGGAGGGTACTATGATGACGCTGAAGCCGGGAAAAATAGTAGTTTTTGTCTTTGGTAGCCCCCGTGGCTTTTAGAGAATGTCGAATATATTCGACATTGACCTCCAAAGATACCAATTATTGTTATGCATAATTATAAAAGGAAAAAATTTTCTCTATAGTTTATACAAAATTCAATTTTTAAATTTTATTCATGTTTTAGTTAAAAAAAAATTGTAAAAAGGTAAAATTCAATTTTTTAATATATTAAATATTTTGGTGAAAATTTTCAAAACAATTCGAATTTCTCTTCACACAAAGAAATACATTGCATTTTTTGCAAAATAATGAAAGAGCTTTTATCACAACCTTGCGCCTTGCACCGACCTGCGCTTTTAGATTGTACGAAAATTGGAATATGCCTCTTTTGGTCGAGACGAAACTCTTGTGGTGGTACTTTTTGAAAATTTGTTTTTCTTTTTTGTGGCGGTGGCGGCATCGAATCAGCGCTGTCTGAGCTGTCACTACTGTCCAAGTGAGTAGATGAAGTTGCAGATGGGTTCCCTCTTAAATGCTCTTTCGACGGTCTTCCTCGATTCTGCGGCTCATATGATTGTGGCACAAATTCTTGTTCAGCGGCGAGCAGAGTTCGGGCAACCTGGATCCGAAAATGCATAGAATCTAGGATTTCGTTTTTCGGGATACTATTTTGCATGCAGTCTTGACGATATTCCATCCATGCTGCAGTAATTGCCAAATCGACAAAGTGCATTATGACTCGTAGTGTCCACTTGACGGTGCGAATGTATATTCGATAATATTGTATCATTTGAACTAATAAATCTACACCGCCCATGCTTTCGTTGTACATTCGAACAACTTCAGGTCTATTAATGACTACAAATTAATTTTTTGTTTTATCCCAACGCCTGGCTTTGTCACAATTTTATTGTCGTTCCAGCGATTGGTAATTACGTTGCTGTCGGCACTTATACTTGGTAGGCGAGGATTGGCAAATCTATTTATTAGTATTGTTCGGGCAGCATTAATATGGTGTTGTTTTAAAATTTCAAACAAACGGTAGGAAGGGAAATAATTATCGAAAAACAGATTATGACCAATTTCAGTTTCTGGAATACGTTGTGCTAAATGGAGCAAAATAGTTGAACCAAAGCCAACAGTTTTGACCCATTGTTGGTTAATTGGTGTTGTCGAACCTTAGTATACAATAAAATCATACGGCGTTCCACTTTTACCGCACAGGAAGAAAACCTTTATTCCCCATGGACACGGTTTGCCCTTTATGTACTGTTTAGCGGCGAATTTGGCTTTAAATGGGATGATTTGCTCATCGATGCACAGATTTTCTTCCAATGGTAGCTGCATTAGACGCCTTCGGACTAGCTCAATGATTAGCGACACTTTAAAAAGACGATCTTGGCATCCAGTTTTCCGTGTATTTATATCAACCAGATGCAAATTATTACGTATGGCAAACAATCGTTTCCGCGTCATATTCTCAGTAAAAAAGTCATTCCTATTCCATAGTCGTAGTACATCTCTATTCGGGGAAATTTTATGACGCACATCATAATATGGTGCACAAAAACAATGCGGACTTCGTCCACCGTACATTGCCTGAACGACAGTTGTCTAGTGGTTTGCACATACAAATTTGTGAAGTTTGTAGTCTTTGAAAACAGTCATCCGTCAAATATTGATTGAAATATTGAACGGTGTTCCAACTCTTAAAATCTTAGCTAATTTTGGCTGAAAAGTAATGCCTTCATAACTTTCGGGGGCTCGAACTGTTCTCGAACTAATGTTGTTTTTAGGGGTGCACGTTAGTGAAATCTGCGGTTCTAGTCCATTGCTTGGCCCAGGTTCCTCTTGATCTGTAGAGATATTGGCATACTCTACATATTCTGTATCATCAATATTTTCCCCTGATACAGCTTCATGTTGGCCTGGCAGAACATCCGTAGATTGCACATGTGGCACTTCAAATAAAACCTCATCCTCGTCTTCAATTCGATCATCAAGATCTGAATTAGCTTCTAGCAAGGCCATTATTTCATCATCCGTTAGTTTTTTCATTGTCTATTAAAATCGACGGTTAAATTATATTATTTCCAAACTCAAACGTTACTTTGTAAAATGTGAGTTTAAAATTCGGCTGTGCCGAATCTTTTATACCCTCCAATATGTAATAAAATATATAAAATATATTCAGCCGATGTAGAACGGCTACTATCCAAAAAAAAGGAGTTCGTAGAGAATGGCAACGCTACAGATCCAGATGTTGTTGCTACAGAATGTGAAAATATAGTAAACAAAAATATGCACTTGGCGTCAAAAACTCACCACTGCGCACGATCAAATTAAATGTCAATGACAGACAGCGATATAAAAATAAATTTTTTTAAATCAGTTTCACAGCAAAGAACAAGTGCCAACAATATGAATCTAGAACTACCCCAAAAAGAAAAGAATACAGGAAGTGGCCCCCTAGAAAATGTTCCAGAAAGACCAAAAGTCCAAATGGGTATTGATCGATACATTGTAATTTTGGGTAAGAAAAGGCAAAGAAGCCCCAAATCGACAAACACCTCGTCTGTTGCAAAAATGTCCAAAGATGATAAATCTGGTGCGGTGTCTTCCGAAAATCGATTTTTGAAAAAATGCGGAGGGCCGTCCGGCAGCTCAGGAAGCATTTCCAGAGAGCCAGGCTGACCAATGCAAATGATGTGCCACTGCGTGTGACGAATTACGCAAACAGCTACATGCCTATAAGGACCGTATCGTGAAGGTGAAGGAGGATGACTAGAGGAGATACGTACGCGGAACAACAAGGCCGATCCATGGGGTAGAGTCTACAGTTCTGTAGAGGAAGGGGCCAGCGGACGATGCGTTTGGCCTTCGTGTTGGTAATGAATTATTGCCATCATGGAGGCATGCATACGCGTTCTGCTGGGCGAGTTCTTTCCAAGGGTGGAGGGTCCTATCCATCTTCAGGGGGTGGATCTCCCTCCTCCGTTGCACAGAACAGTTGGGGTTAAGCATTTGTCAGGCACGGAGTAGAAAGACTCCAGGTATGGACGGACTGACTGGAGAAATGTGCAAAAACATCTAGAAGGCCATTCCTGAGTACTTGTTGGCAATCTATGAAAAGTGTGTATCAGAGGGGTATTTTCCACATGCGTGAAAGATAGCCCGTGTCGTTTTTTTTGCTTAAGCCACCCGACAGGATCAGGAGCAATCCTTGTTCCTATAGGGGCATCAGTCTGCTTCCGGTGCTTGGAAAAGTATTGGAAAGGATTATGGGCGCATGTGAGTGGCAATTTGGCTTTAAATGTGGAAAGAGTGTAGAAGAGTGCGTTAACAGGACAGAGGCAGGATATATCCTTGGAATTTATATTGATTTCAACGGTGCGTTCGACTTCGACTTGGAGCTTTGGAAAAGCTACTTCTCTGGCATGCGGGCGTGCGTCGCTGGTGTGAACTAGTCCATGTGCATTGAGGTCGTCAGAGGTTGTCCGCAGGGATCCATTTGTGGACCATTTATTTGGAATCTAATGATGGATACACTCTTGCTGAGGCTGATGGCTGCATACAATGTGTGCGCATATTCGGATGACTTGCTCGTCCTTATCGAAGGCCAGTCTCGCGCTGAGCTGGAGAAAAAGGGGTATGAAACCATGCAGATTGTCTGCGACTGGAGTAGACGAGTGGGTGTACATGTTGCAATGGACAAAACTGTGATGGTGTTGCTGAAAGGCAAGTTATCCCTAAATCGGACCTCCAACTGTTAGGGCCAATGGCGTTAGCCTTAAGTATGCGACTGAGGTTCATCTCGAGAGTGTTAAGGCGAAGTTGACTGGTGTGATGGGATATGTCCGGCGTATTCTGAGGAATGACTGGGGTCTCCGCAGGCGTTCTATGCAGATCACATACCGCGGATTCTTTGTTGCTTGTCCAACATATGGTTCGTCGATGTGGTCCAGCGTACTCACGACTGCTAGAGGAAAGCTGAAAATCATGTCATGTCAAAGGGTAGTCTTGCTCGCTTGTGAGCCTCCACGGAGGACTTACAGGTGTTGGTAGCTGTAGCCCCTCTGGACTTGGAGGTGATACGTAAAAGTATTGCCTACAGGATCAAGAAAGGAGATCCATTGTTGCAAGACGATTGTGTGATTAACGATGATATTAGTGGGAAGAGCTGGACGGAGTGCAAGGCACTCTTAAAAGAGTGTGTTGTCTCCAGATGGCAAAATAGGTGGGACGGTAGTTACAGTGGACGTGTTACATATGCCTTCATTCGCGATGTGACGTTCGTGGCGAAACGTCCAGACTTTGGTTTTAGCCTGAGTATGGGCTTTTTGCTTGCGGGCCACCGGTCTTTTAATGCATAGAAGAGCCTTGGTTAATACGTCGGAGTGTGACTGTGGACCTTTTACCGAGGACGCGTTTAATATTTTGCGCATATGCACGTTTTACTCGGACATATGAGACCTAGATTCTCTATGTGTCGTATTAACGGAAGATGGTTGTGATGTCAGTGGTGTGCTTGCGTACTATGATAGGATGAGTCGTATGAATGTGTTTGCGTGTGAGGTCTTCAGAAGAAGACATTTAAGAAGGATTTGATCGCACACGCATGTTTGCATCCACAGGATGTACTCAAGACCTTCTAGAAGTGCTTAATTTGGGTGTGGGACAGCCTTTCTAATGGCCACCAGTCCATAGCTGTTTGGAGCTACAAAGTCTGACCGAAGGCTTAATATATATATATTCTGGTACCATGGTTAGTCAGATGCCCCTGGAACCACAGATTCCAGCTTACTTTTTGGATACGGCCCTTAAGTGAGAGTATCGTGGTCGTTGTGGTTTAACCCCAAATCGCGGGAAGAACTCAACTCGATGTGGAGTTGCATTCAACCGGGCGCTGTGACTCTTAGAACAGCAGAGGTATGTTAGGTAGGCCTCGGCTCCCCACCAAGGAATGGGATTTGTTGACCAAATGCACAAATCTTGAATTGGTACCTGAGTATAGTTTCCTACACAATGGGCCGGTGGTCGGCTCATATTCCGATCCAGTGTTCAGAGCACCGTGAGGTTATGTCAACGAGACAGGTACTCACGTAAAACGCAAGAGACATCTGTAGTTTCGGAGTTTGGATCTCAAAATAAAAATTTCTACACATACCAACAAAAAGTGCGGAAGGACTCTAGGTAGTGATAAAAGGTATAGTTTCTTATGCGGATGCAGAAAGGGTAAAACGGGTCTACTAATTAATAACTTTAAAGTGAAAAATGCTACTAATACTTAAAATAGAGAGCGAGTCCGCCAAACGCTGTTTCGAGTGGAACTGGAACCAGAGGACATTCAATAGACTGAAGTACATCCCATATATAGCTTAAGAAATATCGTGCAAGGAAGAGTTACCATAGAGGAACCACACAAGCGAGCAGGGCCCATCAAATTGCCAAAAATATGGCCACACCAAAACATATTTTAAGTTGCGCACCATTTGTGTCGTCTGTGGTGAACCTGTGTGTGAACCTGCCAATTGCGATAAGCCTAAAGATGATTCAAAAATTAAAAAGTGCAGTAACTGACATGAAAACCACACTGGAAACTACAGGGGCTGCCCTGTCTATGTACATGTCAAGAAGTCCTTGTCTAAAAAACGTGTCATACCTATGCTCAACCTATTACTCTCGGCAATACCAATTATCACCAGTTCCGCTAACCAGATACCAGCCGGCTTTCATACGTCAACGTTTTTAAGGCTAACCAGGCCTTAGCGCAAATAGTACCTAATAGTCAGCTATCATTGTGAGCATTGTGAAGACTATCTTCAAGCAACTAACATCTGTGAAACTGGCCATCAAAACGTGGTTATTTTATCAATTTACTCTCCTCCCAGGTATTCTACTACAGAAAATAAATATAGTAAATTATTTAACCCTTTCAGGGTCAAAAATAATTTTTGCCGAGCTAAAAATCTGAAAACTTATATGGAGGGTACTATGATGACGCTGAAGCCGGGAAAAATAGTAGTTTTTGTCTTTGGTAGCCCCTGTGGCTTTTAGAGAATGTCGAATATATTCGACATTGACCTCCAAAGATACCAATTATTGTTATGCATAATTATAAAAGGAAAACATTTTCTCTATAGTTTATACAAAATTCAATTTTTAAATTTTATTCATGTATTAGTTAAAAAAAAATTGTAAAAAGGTTTAAAATTCAATTTTTTAATATATTAAATATTTTGGTGAAAATTTTCAAAACAATTCGAATTTCTCTTCACACAAAGAAATACATTGCATTTTTTGCAAAATAATGAAAGAGCTTTTATCACAACCTTGCGCCTTGCACCGACCTGCGCTTTTAGATTGTACGAAAATTGGAATATGCCTCTTTTGGTCGAGACGAAACTCTTGTGGTGGTACTTTTTGAAAATTTGTTTTTCTTTTTTGTGGCGGTGGCGGCATCGAATCAGCGCTGTCTGAGCTGTCACTACTATCCAAGTGAGTAGATGAAGTTGCAGATGGGTTCCCTCTTAAATGCTCTTTCGACGGTCTTCCTCGATTCTGCGGCTCATATGATTGTGGCACAAATTCTTGTTCAGCGGCGAGCAGAGTTCGGGCAACCTGGATCCGAAAATGCATAGAATCTAGGATTTCGTTTTTCGGGATACTATTTTGCATGCAGTCTTGACGATATTCCATCCATGCTGCAGTAATTGCCAAATCGACAAAGTGCATTATGACTCGTAGTGTCCACTTGACGGTGCGAATGTATATTCGATAATATTGTATCATTTGAACTAATAAATCTACACCGCCCATGCTTTCGTTGTACATTCGAACAACTTCAGGTCTATTAATGACTACAAATTAATTTTTTGTTTTATCCCAACGCCTGGCTTTGTCACAATTTTATTGTCGTTCCAGCGAGTGGTAATTACGTTGCTGTCGGCACTTATACTTGGTAGGCGAGGATTGGCAAATCTATTTATTAGTATTGTTCGGGCAGCATTAATATGGTGTTGTTTTAAAATTTCAAACAAACGGTAGGAAGGGAAATAATTATCGAAAAACAGATTATGACCAATTTCAGTTTCTGGAATACGTTGTGCTAAATGGAGCAAAATAGTTGAACCAAAGCCAACAGTTTTGACCCATTGTTGGTTAATTGGTGTTGTCGAACCTTAGTATACAATAAAATCATACGGCGTTCCACTTTTACCGCACAGGAAGAAAACCTTTATTCCCCATGGACACGGTTTGCCCTTTATGTACTGTTTAGCGGCGAATTTGGCTTTAAATGGGATGATTTGCTCATCGATGCACAGATTTTCTTCCAATGGTAGCTGCATTAGACGCCTTCGGATTAGCTCAATGATTAGCGACACTTTAAAAAGACGATCTTGGCATCCAGTTTTCCGTGTATTTATATCAACCAGATGCAAATTATTACGTATGGCAAACAATCGTTTCCGCGTCATATTCTCAGTAAAAAAGTCATTCCTATTCCATAGTCGTAGTACATCTCTATTCGGGGAAATTTTATGACGCACATCATAATATGGTGCACAAAAACAATGCGGACTTCGTCCACCGTACATTGCCTGAACGACAGTTGTCTAGTGGTTTGCACATACAAATTTGTGAAGTTTGTAGTCTTTGAAAACAGTCATCCGTCAAATATTGATTGAAATATTAAACGGTGTTCCAACTCTTAAAATCTTAGCTAATTTTGGCTGAAAAGTAATGCCTTCATAACTTTCGGGGGCTCGAACTGTTCTCGAACTAATGTTGTTTTTAGGGGTGCACGTTAGTGAAATCTCCGGTTCTAGTCCATTGCTTGGCCCAGGTTCCTCTTGATCTGTAGAGATATTGGCATACTCTACATATTCTGTATCATCAATATTTTCCCCTGATACAGCTTCATGTTGGCCTGGCAGAACATCCGTAGATTGCACATGTGGCACTTCAAATAAAACCTCATCCTCGTCTTCAATTCGATCATCAAGATCTGAATTAGCTTCTAGCAAGGCCATTATTTCATCATCCGTTAGTTTTTTCATTGTCTATTAAAATCGACGGTTAAATTATATTATTTCCAAACTCAAACGTTACTTTGTAAAATGTGAGTTTAAAATTCGGCTGTGCCGAATCTTTTATACCCTCCAATATGTAAAAAAAAAAAAAAAAATTGTGTTGACTACAGATCATAAATTAATAATAAATATACTTTATGGGGTCTCCGACCAATATTTCGACACGTTACACACGGAATGACAAAGTGAATATATCCCCAAACTGTAGTTGGAGGGTATAAAAAAACAGCCTCTGAAGGCAAATGTCGAATATATTCTACATCGGAAACACAATCACCAAAAGTACCCAGATTATGTTTTTATGTTTTTTTTTTAGAAAACGTTTTTTAACACATGTATTGATACTTACAATTTTTATGGATATCGTCCGATAACTGAAAATATTATTTTTTTATTTTTAAATTTTGTTGTTTTTACAAACGCACTGACTACTTCTTAACAACTCGTTTAAAAATATGAAAACAAGTCAAACACATAATAAGATAACAGTTATAAAAAATATTTTAACTAACTGTATATGATTATACTGTAAAAGCGCATAGAAACAGAGTACAGTGTAATGTCGAATATATTCGACAAATCCACGGAAAGGGTTAATTCTCTAGGCCAACGCTATTTGGCCGCGGGTGACTACAACGCTAATCACACGTTCTGAGGATCTCGTTTCATCACACCAGAGAGTCGCATTTTGCTTGACAGAATTTCCAAAATGCGTTTGAATACCTGATGTTATTGATTTTGGAGTGGTAAAGCGTGTGCCCAGCGAAATGACCCAAGTTGAAGCATCTTTAGACTTATCTTCAGACCACTCACCTACTATTGTCACTATATATCCTCATACAACCTCATCAATAACTTGTGTTTTAACGACGACAACCACACGTATTCATTGGTTGAAATACAAAAAATTGTTGAGTGCTCAGTGCGCAGAAAATATTCTATTACAAATGCCTGCTGACTCTATTTGAATGTTTGAGGCAAACCTAAAGCAAGCTGCTCTAAATGCTACTACTAAAAATCTTCAGGTGAGATATAATAAAATATATTCAGCCGATGTAGAACGGCTACTATCCAAAAAAAAAGGAGTTCGTAGAGAATGGCAACGCTACAGATCCCCTCAGATAAAATCAAAGCTGAAGGAATGTATTAAATAGCTTAAAGCACTACTAGATTACCAGAAGATCGCTTCTGAATGGGCTCGGCGCAACACCACAAACAGACTATTCGCTATGGCGAGCAGCCAGAGGCCTCAAAATACCGGTGATATATAAGCCTCCATTGCAGGGTTCAAATTGAGACTGGGCAAGAACTGACGCTGAAAAAGGTACTCTGTAAACCACTTGCAGAAAGTGTTTACTCCAAATACGTCTGGTACTATAGTAGAGCTGCCACCAGTACTCGCTATGTTTTTTTTTCAATGTTCGGTAGATTGAACACTGTATTGCGAGCTTAAATTCGAAAAAAGCCGCAGGTGCTGATAAAATAAGCAATAAAATGCTCTTAGAACTAACCTACACATCAAAAAGACTAATTCTATTTATTTTTAATGGCATTCTGTGCCTCAAATGCTATGCCGCAGGATGGAAGGTTTCGCTGATTACTATGATACCTAAGTTAGGCAAAGATCATACGAAGGTGGAATCCTATAGGCCTATAAGCCTTTTGTCTAACATGTCAAAATTATTTGAAAAGCTATTTTTGAGTAAGCTAACACCCATACTGAATGGTACTTGTTGTATTCTAGACCACCAATTCGGTTTTAGGAGATAACATAGCACGGTCAAACAAACTCATGGACTCGTGAACGTTGTTAGAAAATCTTTCGAAGAAAATAAATATTATTCTGCGCTCTTCATCGATTTTTCGCAGGCATTTGATAAAGTATGACACGAAGGTTTAATACATAAACTAACATAACTTTTAGAAAGTTACTTAACTGAGCGAAAATTTGTTATTAAGGAAGTTAGTTTTCTAAGCCCTCCGCAGCCGATTGAAGCCGGAGTTCTTCAAGGCAGCATTCTCGGTAAGCAGTAACATACATATATCAACAATAACTGATGACACAGCTTTTCTAAGTGATCACAAAACCCATTAAGAAGCGTCCCGCAGAGAAACATGCCCGCCTATATGAATCAATAATCAATCTATACATCAACACACTGAAGTAAAATATCTCGCAGTGCATCTTGATCATTGTGTAACATGGAAGCCACACACAAATGCAAAGATTACCAAGTGAAATGAAAAGCGGCTCAAATGAATTGGCTCATTCCAGAATTCTTCACTAAGCATTAATTGTAAATCTTTGTACAAGTCTATCCTAAATACTTCGTACGATTACATCAGCCCCTGGTATGTAAGAAATAAGCGAATTCACAAAGATTAGATAGATGTCCCGATGGTTAAGACCGTGTTTTCAAAACATGTGACAAGATACTTAAAAAACTTTAGTTATAACCAAATCCCCTAACCCGGAACATCATTAACTTTAGAGGCTACACTCTCAGCCGATCACGAGAGACGTAAAACTACCTAAGAAGAGATAAAATTTGACTACTTATTGTTAGTTCAATTTTATAGAAGATACAATAAATAAAAATAAACGTAAAAAAATATGTAAAACTAATTGTAGAAAGTCCTAAGAACAATAAATATATGTATAAGTTAACACATTCCCCGAGCATCGAAGTAGTCGCCAAGTCGAACATGCATAGTGGTCATGCCCACAGTGCACCATCAGCGATTTTTCGTATGCTACCCAACAACACAGCTATCAGTGCTTTGGCTGACAACAATGTTGTGAACGTTGTTTGCTCAATACATGACTCCATACACGAGCGCAAGATCAGCAGTTTGAAGACACGGCACCCAACGGCTTATGAAAGCCCAGACGTTTAAATTAACTTAAATTTCGCCACAAAAAGTGCAAACAAAAAAATTATTGTAACGACGAATTAAATTTGTACGTCAGACCGACGGGAAACAAAATAGCTAGGCAGAACATTGGCAACAGCAGAAGTTTACTTTATTAATATTTACGGCAGACCGACGGGAAACAGAAAAGCAACAGTATAGAATCGCTAAGCAGAACATTGTCAACAGCAATAACTTACTTTAATTAATTTCTACGTCAGACCGACGGGAAATAGAAAAGCATCAGTGTAACATCGTCAAGCAGAACGTTGTCAACAGCAACAACTTACTTTATTAAATTTCTACGTCAGATCAACGGGGAACAAAACAGCAACACATAACATCAATAAGGAGAACAGTGTCTATAGCAGCAGCTTACACTATTGATAAAATTGTTTAAAAAAACATCGGCAACAGCAACAGCGGCGAAAGCAGACGTCATTAGGATACGTTAAGTTAATAATTCAGGATATAATGTGAGTAGACGCTCAGCGAAAAAAGTGAAATTAATTTTGAATTTTTAAAAGTTAAAGTTAAAAGTGAAAAATTTGAAATTTTTGGCGCTTATAAAATAAAACTGAAAATAATTGTTATCATTGCAATTTATGAGTGACAGTGACTTAGAAGACATTTCTGCAGAACTAGCAGCTAGATTACAACCAATAAACCGTACAACTCGCGATTCAAATTGGTGGTCGCATAGAAATCAGGAAATGGCACTTAATGTAGACGAATTGGATCAGGTAGTAGAGGCCGCAGTAAACAGCGCGCTAGCAGTTCAGGAAAGGAGGATTGAGCAAAAATTGTTAGAAGCTACAAACAGATTAGCTAACTCTGCAGTTTCTTCACCACAAGTACAACTGTTTAGGAATGCAAAAATTGATAATAGAATTGGGTGCGACGAACCTCTGGATATAGTGAAATCGTTACCAGACTTTGAGGGCAAGCATGAAACATATGTTTCTTGGTGAAAAGCGGCGCATGGGGTGTACGAAATTTTTGAATAATATCAGGGCAGTTCAAAACACTACCAAGCCCTAGGGATTATTAGAAACAAAGTCAAGGGTTCAGCAGACATGGTGGTATCATCATACGACACACCCCTTAATTTCAAGGCAATCATTAACAGTCTGGACTTCACTTACGCTGACAAGCGCCCAATATATCTCATCGAGCAAGAACTATCGACCCTTCGACAGGGGAATATAACATTGCTACAATACTATGATGAAGTAGAAAAAAAACTACTCTTTTAATAAGACGATAATGTCGTACGACAGTGTCTTGGCCGCGTCGCTAAATGAAAAATATAGACAGGACGCATTACGTGTTTTTATTTCAGGAATAAAGAAATCTTTAAGTACCGTTCTTTTTTCGCCTCGTCCAAAGAACCTGCCATCCGCTCTGGCGCTGGCTCAAGAAGTCGAATCAAACCACGATCGTTTTCTATTTGCAACAAATTACGCAAGAAGCGTAGAAGATAAGGCACTTAGGCTTGAACAAAGACAACAGACTCCCAGAAATTTTGTTTCAAATGACTATTGACAGCGAAAAAACCCTTCCTTTAATAGAAAACGACAACAAAACAATTTAGGTCCTACAAAACAAGATGATGTTTAACCAATGGTTGTGGATCCATCATCAAAATTAGGTAACCGACACAATATCAGGCATATCAATACCAAAATACTCCAGGTTCACCGGACTCAAATATCAGAGGGTCAACAACCTGTCTCAAGAAGAGATCTCAGGAGATCATCCGGAGCAAGAATATGAAGACCTAGCAGAAATAGGGATATAGGAAACGATGTCGAAGATATGACCAAATTAATTTTTTAGACAAGATTCCTTGCTACCGTATGTAGCGAGAACGATAGCAGTGAAAAAATTAGATTGCTAATTGACACAGACGCCTCTAAATACTATGTAAAGCCTTTAAAGGAATTAAACTTCTTACCAAATGTAAACAATCCATTTATTGTAAAGTCTGTAAACGAGAATAATATTGTATATAAAAATGCACTATGCGGCTTTTCAATGTTAATACAACAGTTTTTTGCTCCCTGAACTAGCTATCTTTGATGGAATAATCGGGCTAGATTTTTTAAACAAGTGAATGCAATTGTGGATCTTAAAAACAGTCGGCTAAAAACTAGTACTGAATCTGAAAATATGAAATTTTTAAAATACCTTAGTGTAAATTTTACTAACACAGACGATATTGATGTACCCCAGCAAATTGAAAAACAATTTCAGAAAATGACAAAAAACGAATTGGTGCCTTTGCGGACCCAAACGAGGCACTCACTTTTAATACCAGAATTGTCGCTACCATTCGCAAAAAAATGGGGACCCGATATATTCTAAATTGTACCCTTACCCGGTTGTATCGGGCTTTGTAAATTCCAAGATTCGAAGTATGCTCAAAGACGGCATAATTCGACCATCCAGGTCACCGTACAATAACCCAGTATGGGTGGTTGACAAGAAAGGTACTGACGAACAGGGAAATGCAAGGAAGCGTTTGGTAATAGATTTTAGAAAGTTGAATTAAAAAACCATAGATGACAAATACCATACCAAATATTGTGGTTATTCTATCAAGTCTCGGGAGCGCTAAGTTTTTCACAACCCTTGATTTGAAATCAGGATTCCACCAAATTTTGCTGGCTGAGAGGGATAGGGAAAACAGCATGGAAAATATGAGTTTTGTAGGCTCCCCTTTGGGCTGAAGAACGCGCCTAGTATTTTTAAAGAGCAATAGATTACGTGCTCCAAAACCAAATTGGGAAATCATGCTATGTTTACGTTGATGACGTAATCAATTCGGAAAGTATGGGAGAGGATGTTGAACATATAGCATGGGTATTGGATAGGTTACATGAAGCTAACATGATAGTTTCACGCGGGAAGTAAATTTTTAAAAAAAAACAGGTTGAGTATCTGGAGTTTGTGGTGTGCGAAAAGGGTATTACAACGAGACCTAGCAAAATAAAAACAATTAAAAACTATGAGCAGCCCACCACACTGTTTAATGTTCGTATCTTCTTGGGCTTGACAAGTTATTACAGATGTTTTATCAAGAATTTTGCATCTGTAGTCAGACCACTAACTAACATACTCAAAGGGGAGTACGGCAATATAAGTGCTACCCGGTAAAAGAAAATACCAGTGCGCCTTAACGAGGAACAGTACCAGGCATTTTTAAAAAGGGTTCTCGCATCTGAAGATGTCTTATTGCTCTATCCGGACTACAAGAAGTCATTTGACCTGACAACGGATGCTTCATCTTTGGCTATTGGGGCGATCTTGTCGCAGGACGGAAAAGCGATTACCATGATATCCAGAATCCTGAAAGATTCCGAATTAAATTTTGCAACCAACAAGCGAGAGTTACTTGCTATAGTGTGGGCTCTGAAATCTCTCAGAAACTATCTGTACGGTGTACGAAATTTGAATATTTACACTGACCATCAGCCACTTACGTTCGCGGTTTCAGGTCGAAACTCAAACGCAAAAATAAAACGATGGAAGGCATTTATAGACGAGCATGACGCACAGATCTTCTATAAGCCTGGAAAGGAAAATTTCGTCGCAGATGTTCTATCGCGGCAAAACATTCATGCTCTTGAAGAGGATGCACTGTCTGACCATGCAACAATGCACAGTGAACAATCCCTGACGTACACAATTGAATCAACTCAAAAGCCTGTAAATTGTTTTCGAAACCAGATAATAATAGAACAGAGCGAAGTTCCCTCGACACGTTTGCTAATTGTGTTTGGTGAGAAAACCAGACATCTCATAAACTTTTGCAATAAATAAAACTTAATGGAGACAGTCTACGATGCAGTTAAAAAAGATGTAGTGAATGCAATTCACTCCGAACTGCCAATACCAGCATTCATACAAAATAACCTAATGAAAACTTTTCCAACAACAACTTTTTGGCATGGAAGCCGAATGGTGATTGATATATTTAACAACAGTGAACAAAAAGAAATAATGGTTACTGAACGTAACAGGGCGCATAGAGCCACTCAAGAGAATACGAAGCAAGTTTTGCAGGACTATTTTTTTTTCCTGAAAATGACCCTTTTAGCTTATGAAATTGTCGCAAATTTGAAAATTTGCAGAAAAGCTAAATACGACCGACATCCACAAAAGCATATTATAGACGAAACGCCCATTCCTTCTCACGTAGGCGAAATATTATACATCGACATATATTCCACAGATAAAAATAATTTTTCTAACCTGTATTTACAAATTTTCAAAATTTGTGATAGTTCAACCCATCGACTCTAGAACAATAGTGGATATAGAACCACCAATCTTACAACTAATGAATTTTTACCCCACGTAAAAACAGTATATTGTGATGAATCCTCTCTGAACTCAGGAACAATTCGCTCGCTTTTATCAAATCGCTTTGACGTGCAAATTGTAAATGCGCTACCGCTCCACAGCATACGGAAGGCAGGTGGAAAGACTTCATAGTACTCTTGCGGAAATTGCAAGATGTTTAAAAATCGAAAGAAACTTGAAAGACACAGTCGAACTGATACTTCAGGCGACAATAGAGTACAACGAGACTATCCACTCGGTGACGAAAAAATGGCACATGACATAGTCCGCACTCCCGCCGGAATTTGAGGCCGAGGTTAGGGAAAGGGTAAATACGGCCTAAGACGTTCAAATGCAAAGACTGAATGAGACCAGACAGAATAGAGCTTTCCAAAGGGGCGACAAAGTACTTGTAAAAACAAACAGGAGATTGGGAAATAAACTAACACCCCTTATATAGAGAAGGCAACAGAAGCGGATCTGAGAATAACGGTTCTAATAAAAGGACAATTTAAGATAAGTTTCTCACTTTATGTTTTTTCATTTAGAATTTTGATTGCGCTGCTTCTTGTCGCGACAGCAATCGCCAAGCTGACCGACTATTCGAATTTAGACTATATACCGCTGACAAATGGTGTCGTAATAATCTGACAAGGATATGAATATTTGCGGCACTCATCAAACCTTAAAATGTATTCGGAAATGGCAGAGGAAACCAAGTTGTTGACGAACCATTTTCCTCAGTCACACATGAGAAAAATACTTGACGCTAACATAGGTCATATCAGTACGCTTTTGGAAACGGTAAACATTCCTCACAGATACGCCAAAAGCATCAACATCTTGGGAACTGCTCTAGAGGTGGTCGCCGGAACCCCTGACTTTGACGACTTTGAGCAGCTAAAATTTAAACAGCAGAAACTTATTGAGTCCGCTAATAGGCAGGTGGTTACAAATATTCAGGCACAGGAACAAATTAATAAATTATCAGAAACAGTCGACGCAATTATTAGGGATTCAAAAACAAAACAGATTGGTCGCCTTTATAAAACCCTACACGCAAGAGATAGAATTCTAAACATTAATGTTGTCGTTCACCATTGCAAAGATTGGAATAGTAAACCCAGCAATTCTTGATTCTAATGATTTGAATAAAACAATCACTGAGCGTTCTACAATTATAACCATAACTGACCTAATGGAAAAAGCAAATTTTAAGGTCCTATTGAATGACAAATTTCTGAATTTTCTTATTAAATATCCTAAGCTAAGTTTAGTATGTAAAAAAATATTCTTATACTCCGTTCAGCATAATACCATTCTTGATTTTCTGATGAAAATAACATAGCCGACTACGGTAATCAAATGGAGTCAATTGAAAATTGTACCGCCCCGCTTACAACAACATTCTGCAGGAAGATGTCTCATACAACATGCGGACAGCAACTTCATTCTGGAAGCATAGCACATTGCACTACTCCTCCAAGCCATCTTGAACCTCTAACAGTCATTGACGATGCCGTTATCATTTTCAATGATGAAACCTCTACGATCAGAACTAGCGATGCCAACGAGCAGATTGTAACTGGAATGTTTCTTCTCACCTTTGACGACGAGGTCAGGGTCAACGACTCCTTATATCGAAACCTGAAGGACTATGTAGAAAATTCTCCACGCCCGGCATTCTCAACGCTTCTCAACATAACAAGCCACCAAGAAATAATAAGCCTGTCCTACTTAAAAAGGCTGAGTATGGAGAATTCACAGTACATTAATGAGATTGGAAGGGGACTGGTAAAATGGCCTCTAATACTGGGTTGGCCGCGATTACATTTTTGGTCTTTTGCAGCATTTAAGATGTCATTGATAGCCTCAAGAAGTCCGAGGACGTCCTTCACTTAGACGAGGGAGCAGTTAACACTTTCAGCCAGCACCAAAGTAGTTGCCAAGTTAAACACGCATAGTGGTCATGCCCATAGTGCACCATCAGCGGTTTGGCGTATGTTAAACAATAACTTTGCTTGCTCAATACATGACACCATACATGAGTGCAAGATCAGCAGTTTAAAGACACCGGTATAGCTTTAGTTATAAGTAACATTGTTTTGCAGTTTTAGAGTTAGTTCTATTTTGGAATTCAATTAATAAAGAATACTTTATTAAAACTTATATGTGACCATGCTTAAGAAAACCCAACAGTATGTCAAATTTCATGAATTCACTTTTTTTTTTGTATTTGTGTGTAAAAAAACCTTCAATTGTCATATGAAACCGCTCGCAAGTGTCAAAAACATGGGAAAGTAATGTAAAAATGAAATGAGAATGCGCACAAATAATGAAAACTATGTCAGAAATAAATAAATAATTTTCAAATTACACATACCGCACAAAAAAAAACGCACAAAACAAATCGCACAAATAAATAATAAAGAATCACACAAAGAGAGACCACACAAAAACAGGTTTGAGTGTAACAATAGAAATATCACTAAAAATAATAATAAAAATAATTACAACAGAGATAATAATAGTTACCGTACCAATTTAAATAATGGAAATGAAAACAACAGAGAAAATAAGGATGTAAGTTTCAACATACATAGAGCAGAGACTCAGGGAAACTTCCAAGAGCCGGAGATTGCTCAAAGGGAATCTCCAAGGGGCACAAATTAGAAATGAAAATAATATTTAGAATATAATCGAATCTTAGGAATTACATCGAACTAAATATATTGGGTACAGATCCTACACTAACATTTTTAGTATACACAGGATGATGTAGATTCGAGTGATGTCTGTTGTTTAACAGGGATATCCAGGAAACAAGTTAGATCTATTGGTTCCTCTAATATGGAAATAAATATGAATGATACAATAATAAGACATAAAGTGCAGTTAGTAGAAACTGATTTTCCAACAAACACTGACGGAATTTTGGGTAGAGATTTCCTATCAAAATTCAAGTGTAGTATCGACTATGACAAATATATACATTTAGCACAAATAAAGAAAACATAATCATTCCTATACATGACGATGTAGTTGACATAAATCATATAAGAATACCACCGATAAGCGCGGTGATAGTACCATTTGCTACAAAAATAAAAGAATATAACGTAAGAGGGTAACAAATATATGAAACTTCTGAATGTAACGAATGATCCAATAATTATCAGAAATTTTAGAGTGTAAACGATGCCACTGAAAAATTATGAAATTTTCACAGTCAACAAAAGCGCATGCAAAAATTATAACTCGTATAGAAAAGTTTTAATTTAAATAGTGCAGACAAAGAATGTCAAAGTGAGCTAGACAACATTAAAAGAAAGTATGAACATGTATTCCACTTGGAAGGCGAAATTGACTACAAATATTTTCTATAATTAAACAATTAATTTACACGATAACCAACCGGTATATATAAAAAATTAAGTACAATCTGTGTATGGAAAGAATGGAAAAAACTCAGATAATAAACTACGTTTAGTAAACAATGGAACAAGTGCAGGTGAACTTAAAGAAAATCTCGTTATATTATGATACAGCATGTAAATTTGAAACGAATTCAAGCCAATGAATTTCAAGAAGACAAACTTAATGAAAATGTATTTACAATGTCTTTCGGCTGTGAATAGTAGAATAAAGTTCCTTTGTTTACTGCTGTAAGTTTTTTCAAAGTCATTTGTCAAACATACCTCATTGTTCTGATGCACACGCTAAAGACAAGATACAGTTTTATTTTCCTAAGTGGGTTGCTCGACTTGATACATAAAGGAAATTAATATTTACCTTCAGCGAAGCGACATCAATGGTGAGTAAGAAAATACATAAAGCCCTTTTTTTGGAAATATTGTGCTACATTCCACGGAAAAAGTGTGGTGGATAGAGTTGGCGGAAACATCAAGAGAATAGTAAGAGAGAATATTATGAGTCAAAATGAACATGTCGTCCAAACAGCCAAGGACTTCGCTGAGTTTCCTTCTCGGTTATTCTCAAAAACACGCGTGATATATATTCCATCCTCGGAAATAAACGAAAAAATTAAGTCTGCATCACCATGGGACAATACCAACGCAATATCTGGAATTTCAAAGTTCCATTTTATTAAAACTAAGGAGAATGTTGTGGAGTGCAAAAACATTGCTTATCTCTCGAAAAAAAGAGTAATAAATTATTGATTATTACGTACTTTCTAGATCGAAGTTCAACTATGTTCCCTACGTGACGCGATTTGTCTGTACGTGAAAAAATATAAAAACCAATTTTAAATTATAAATACATATGTGTTTTAATAAAAATCTTTTCTCTACAGCACAAAGCTTGACTTTGTTTCGCCGAAATTTGAATGCAACGATAACAAATTCGAATATTGGTTGATTTGAACCGTCCTATACGTGACGGAATTTGTCTACATTTTTTCTTCAATATGCCATGAATTCTAAAAATTTTATATGTAGGATTAAAGACTGGTATGTTATCAATTATGTAATAGAAATTGATAGACATCTTATGATGTCTAGACATGATGAAGAAATATAATCCCACACAATTAGTTGGTTTTGTCTGTACGTGACCGTGGAATGCTCCGTATACATAAATAATTATCGCTTACCCCCTGCACAGACTCGAGACATCAATTCTCAAGTACAATGGTTATTGATGAAATAATAGAACCATCAATGAGCCCTGATAACGCTCTTTTGTTATTAGTTCCAAAAGAGGAACAAACTGATCTAAAGAAATGGACAAATTTCCATTGACAAGATTAGACGATGTCTTAGACAAACTAGGAAGATCAAAATATTTTTTAACACTTTATATGACAAGTTCATCCATTAAATAGAAGTCCATAAAAACATTACGTTCTCATACTGTTTTTTCAACGGCAGATGGTCATTACCAGTGTACGAGACTACCGTGACAATAGCTTTATCAGGGGCCTAATTTTCGCAGTCGCAAGCGAATGTCTTTTTATTTCAACGTGCGAATTCTGGTACTTTTGGGATTTTCTTACACGATAACGAATAATATTTGGTGAAATTTCTGATTTTGGGATTCGATAACGAGTGATATTCGAAAGCAGCTTTGAGAAATTTTACTCATTAACAAATTAGCATGCGAAAAGAAGTTTTTCTCCAATTATGTGAAAAAAAAAAGAAAATGTTAGTGTAAAATATATGTAATATATATTTGACGCATCTGATTTTACGCTTGGAGCAGGTTTGTCACAAAGAGAAATTGGCGAAGATATGCCAATATCATACACAAGTCCATCTCTAAACAAGCTTGAAAGAAACAAACTAGTAATAGAAAAGGAATTACTTGGTTTACATTGGGGCATACAATTTTTCAGACGCTATTTGTGTGGTGGTAGAAAGTTTATAGTGGTGACTGACCACAGGCCACTAGTTGCTTTGTTTTCGCATAAGAACCTAGGTTAAAAATAGACAAGAATACTTTTGGAACTATCAGATTATGATTTTGATATAGTGTATAAGAAAGGAATAAAAATACTAATGCAGAGGAACTTTCCAGAATTAATCTGGACTCTGACAACTAAAAACAATGATACCTCCTTGGATAGATTAATCCATAAGAAAAGCATTGGTGATAACAAGAGGACTGAAACATAAAGAAACAAATGAAAAAGCTAGAAAAGCAAATGATAAAATTAAAGAAATAAATAATAAAGCTAAAAATGAGGAAAAGAAAAATGAAAAGATAAATGAGACAGTCGACACGAAGTCTGATCAACTCGTAATATGGGACTGTACACCAATAAATGACATAAAGCGCGCGAAGAGAATAAAATTTAAATTAGATAAAAGGTGCACTAAAGAAATAAAATTCAAAACAATAATAGTCTCAATCAAATGGCCAGAAGATGTAGCGATAATCCATATGATTTAGATAATACATTGGAGAAACTATCATCGGTATTAGGGTTCGCTCTAATGACATATTCAAGATAGTGACACATGAAAGATTGAAATAAATCATTAATAGGTAAAAAGAAACTGACGTCAGAATAATGTTATTAGCAATCCTCGGAATATAAAAGAGGAAAATAGAAAAAAGGAATTAATTGAAGGTTATCAGAATACACCATGCGGAGGACATTTTAGAGTTAGGAAGACTACTCCGTTTGAAACAAAGATACATATCGCACCTGTACCTCTAAAGTGAATCAACTCAAAATTTACAAATTTTCAGTAGAGACAAAAAACGGTGTTTTTTAAATATTTACTATAAAATTTAAAAATAGTTGTTTCATTGTAAAGAATTGCGAATAATAAGTATACAACAGTAGTTGTTTTTACGATTTTTTCAGTGATCATCAAAAATAACAAGTTTTTTGGGTGGAATTTAAAATATGTCTTTTTAGTGGAGTCTAAAGAAGCTACTCTTATAACACAAAGAGGGTTACAACTGTATTTTTTTTGCGAAAGACTAGAAAAATCGATGTAAGATTTTTACAGTGGATAGATATGACCACTGTTTATCGTTTTCTTCGAAAAAGTGAAAATTGAAAAATTTTGAGTTGACTCACTTTAGAGGTACAGGTGCGATATGGAAAAATATGTATAAAATGGTAAAAGAATTTGTAGTAACGTTTATCTTTGCCAGAGAAATAAGCAAATTAGACACACCAAAGAACCTCTAGAGGTAACAGACGCACCATGTCAAACTATAGTATGAAACTATAGTAATTGATACAGTAGGTCCACTGAGACCATCAGATAATTTTAGATACATAATCAAAATTCAATGTGAGTTAATGAAATATGTAATAGCCTCTCCGATAGAAACAAAAGAAGCAAAATCTATAGCTAAGGCACTAGTTATCCTAAAATATGAAATCGGACAAAGGAACTGAATTTACCAATCAACTAATGAGAGAGATAGTGAATTGTTAAATTGTTAAATTTTCAACCCTCATCATCATGAAACAGTTTGAACTGTTGAAGAAATCACACTAGTTTTTAATTTATATTTTCTATCCTTTGTTGGTGATGATAATTGGAATTCTTGGATGCCGTACTATACATTCGCATATAACACTGCTCCACACAATAATTATTCACCTTTTGAACTGATTTTTGGTAAATTACCAAATTTGCCTGGAGATAACATAGAGAGCAAATAGGAAAATTATGCAAAATACGCTAACGAATTAAAGATTATATTTAAATATTTTTTGGACAATGCAAAGAGAAGGGATACTTTCGTTAATAAGAATTGTATAATGTTAGAAGTATGAGACTTGTGGCGTTTTCTTTTCTGACACATTTTTCCCACTTCGCACTTTTTTTCTTTTTGTGTTCTTTTCTTTAAAAAAAATGTCAACCTTGCGAAAGGGTAACATGTTCTTTTCCAAAAATGTCCCACTATAAATATGTGAAAAAGATGCATTTTTCGCACTCTAAAAAATCAGAGGGGGATAATAACACGATAAAACAACTTCAATTTGTATTGTTTATTAATGTGTATTTATGTAAAGACACAAAAAAAATAAGGAAAAGTGTAATTTTTATTGTTTTGTTTAAAATAAATTATTAATATGGAAAATATCAATGTCCTTTTATATTTATTTTTTCTTTTTTGGTGTCCAAGAATGAAAACGTCAACAAAATCAGATGTTCATTAAAAAAATGTTGAAAAGTTGTAATTTTATGTTCTATTCTGGCCATTAAAAATACAACATCTTAAATGGGTGAGCCAAACATTATAAAAATGTAACATTATAAAAAATGTAATGTAAAGTGTAACATATTTTTTTTCAGAAAATAAAACACCATTACTATTATCTAGTGTGTAAATGAGTAATGTGATTTGATAGAACAAATCAATCGTTTGCTCTATTTTTGTGTTCTACAACAACCACACTCTAATCTATGTGAATGCATATTGAGTAATGGAGTAAATTACAATGTAGAACTAGAAAATATTGAGTAGACTTATAAAAGTCTCTCAATACTAGGAAAGGTCGAAAGGTCTCAAAAAGCTGTGTTCATAAAATGCGAAAAAATTCGATTATTATCCTCTTTGAAGTCATAGGGTGAAAATATTCAAAAAAAAGGGGAACAAATGGGGAAATATTCTCACACCATGACCTGAAATAGGTCAATTGCTGAAATTTTTTGAGATTTACGAGGGCTTGACTTTGAGACCTTTCGATTGATGTATAAGAAAAGGTTGCCCTTCATATATAAAATACACTTTTCGAAAAAAGTGCAAATAAAATGCGTCATTTTGTGTCAGAAAAGAAAACGGCATAAGATTCGGATTAAGATATTAAACTTATTTATTATATGAGGTCATCAGTGCAAAAGTGGTGTAACCCACAATTTTTGTTAGTTGCTATTGTAGTGTTAAATACATTCTTTACACTACCAACTATCAATACAAAATTTGAGTAAGACATCTTTTGATATTCAAAAGCAGATGAAGCTGCAAAAATCTTTTTTGCTCAGAGCATAATATAAAAAAGCAAAAGAGCCAAAAGTGGTGTAAGTTGAATATACGACTTTTGCATTAGGGCAACATTATGCTTGTCTGTAGCTTACGTCAAAATTCTGTCTTGTCAGTATCAAAGAGCGTACGAATTGAGAGGTTAAACTCGAAATTTTATTGAAAATCTTGTTCGCCGTACTTTTTAACAATTTTGTGACCACTAAAAAGTAGTCTTGTATTTTGACAAAAGTTGGAACAGAATAGAAACATAAAGATGTCGCTGTTCTGTCAGTGTGTTTATTTCACCTGGACTTTACTATTAAAGAAGTAGTGGTCAGTGGACATTCATATTTACCACGTCTAACAAAAAAAAATTCTTCAAAGAAATATACGTTCCACAAAACTGGCTCGAAGTAATTAAAACGGCTCGAAAAAGGCAACCGTTCAAGATAATACGAATGAGTGCAAGGGTTATTTTCTCTTTCAAAAAAAAAATTTAACCAACAGAAAAATTTAGGTTAGTAATACCAAGGTGGAATGGTTGAAAGTTCAGTGGCTAAGATTACATAAAATCCATAAATTTTCTTCAAGTATTCTAACAATGAAGATGTTCTCTTTTCCTTAAAAAAGAAATAGGACCTTCTTGAATTGGTTCATTTAATCCCGCCAGTTCATCACACTTTTTACAATAACATGAATTTCTCCAACAATGTTAGGAATGAGGTATATTATGATGAGAATTCATCACCTGCCTCATTATAATACAGCTCATCCCTCTTGTACTATCTATTTTGATTGATTTCTTAATATACTTGTCCTAAAGTGGTGTTTATTATTATTTTAAATTGGCATTAATGAAGAAGTGGTGTAATCCATATTTTTTCTTACAATATTAACTTAATAAATAAAAAAATACACAGCTACTGTAAATTTGGAATTTCTTGTTACAAATTAAAAATAAAACAATTTAAAGAATGTTCGCAAAATAAATTAATTCAAAGAAATATATATCAAATCTAAAACCCCCATTCTCTCCTAATTAAATTGTTTGGGGTTACACCACTTTGGCCTCATATGTTTCCTCGTAAAGTATAAAGCATAAAGTATAAAGTCAATGATCTTTGTAAATTTGCTAAAATATCTGCAGCAAAAATTCTCGAGCATAATACTTCTCTATCGTCAACGAAAATTTGTAAGGTGCAATTGGCATATATATTATAAAGGATAGTTGATAAATATGATCATTAGAGACAAACAGAAAACAGAGATTGTCGCTCAGAACAGTGTTGAAGTAGGGATGAAGATTTCTGCATGGAATAAGGAAGGACTAATTGCTGAAACGTTTGTTGGTTGTAGCACACTCAATTAAAACAAATGCTTTTGTTTTGCTTGATTAACTTAGACTTCTTTCTTTGTTACAATATTTGTGCTTATAAACTAATAACGAGAAGATTCTAGATTAGTTTTGTGAGTGACTTTCTAAAGTCATTATAATTTTACAAATACTCTCTCTAATTCTAATATGTACGATTGTACCAAGCGACCATGATTTTTTTGTTGTTTCTCATTCTCTATATTCACCTTTAAAATTATTCATTGAGTACAATTCCAAATAAATGAGTGGAATTGTACTGATTTAAGTACAAACCGATACAATACACCAATACGTGCATTCTGTACAGCTTACAGATGAAATCAAATCTAGTTGCTCTGCATATCTCAACTAACTCTATTTAACTTCAATGCTTAGAACATAAACACACATACTGAGTCATTCACAAAATACGCTTTACCTACCCAAGATTTTCTTTTAACAGTTTTTTGTTACGAGCACTTCATTGTGTTTACAAACATAATTGGACTAGATATACTACACCCTTATCCTCAAGAAAAATCTTATAATTTTTTGTTGTACACTTACTTGGCTATACTGGTCGAGAGTAAAAAGAAAAACTAAAACAAATTAGTTTTTCTTTTCACTCTTTTTACATCAGAACCTGGTCTAAAACCATATCAAACTTAATATTTGAATTTACATAAAATATTTTAGATTTATTCTGTAATTTGATTTTCTGAGTACTAACTTTTATTTGTACTATAATAAAATTTTGTTTACAATAATAAATTTATATTTTCTTACACTTAAACATATTTTGGTTTTATTACTGTTTACAAAATATTTTTATTGCCCTATTAATATTTCTTTAAAGTATAGTTTTTATACCCTATACCACTATGTGGCGATGTCCGTTCTTCCGTCTGTCCGTCTATGTGTCCATGTAAAACTTGTAATCAAACTACAGGTCGCAAATGTGAACATATTTTGATGAAATTTGGTATGTAGGCTTCTATGACCCACAGAATGACCGCAATTGAAATTGGTGCATGTTCAGACATAGTTCCCATACAAATGACAATTCTGCAGTTTTCTAGAATAACCGCGTATGTCATAAAATCAAAATGTCCAGGAGAGCCAAAAAACGTTATATTTGAAATTATGGGCTCGATATAACGTTTCTAGCTCTTTTTATTTAACAGTCCTTTAGATATGGGCAATAAATACTTTATAATATAATACTAGAGAAGGACGAAAAAACAATATGTAAATTACACTCAAAGTGTGTGCAGAAAAACAACTTATGTCGACAAATGTCGTTTTCTTTGAAAAAGAAAACTACCAGTGCAACTACACATTTAGACATAAGTTGTTGTTGGTTCTTGAAAAGTTGATTTTTTTCGTCAACAGAAAGTTAACGGGACTTAGGGTGAGAATATAAGAACGTATCAAGAATAATAGTGACAACAAATAACAGAAATAAACACAACAGTTTTTATAAGTGGTTATAACTGAAAAATAATCCAAAATTATTTTGAATTTTTTCATTAATAACAACGTATGTCAATATGTGTCGTTTTTTGAGAAAATAATTTGTCAGCGATCAAACGTAGGATGACTTACGTCGTTAGTGCTGCAAATTAGTTTAATAAACATTTAAGTTACGTCGTTATTTAAAGAAAAAACTCAGAAATGGTCAATATTTTTTTAAAAAAAATTAAACACATGTAAAGAGCGTTAAAAATTATTATATTTGGATCGTTAACTCAAAACTGACAAAAATGGACATACGCGATTATTCCAGAAAACCACAGAATTATGAAATTGACTTGAATTGCCATATGATCATATAGATCAAATTGGGTTTGTGTGTGTTTATTACACCCATTAATCACTAGTCCAAAAATAAACCCTATAACCCAAAAACAAACCCTAATTTTACCAAAATTGTCATTCTCTTTAATTCAGAATTAATAAATTCGACAGCAAAAAATTGTTTGTTTAAATTGATGACGCTATTGTTGCAATATTTTCTTTTGGTCACTCGAATAAAATAAAATTGTTTTCACATAAAAATAAAAACAGATAAACGAACTTATTAATTCTATGTTAACATAAAGTTAAACAAAATTGTTTTCGAACGAACTTATTAATGCTATGTTAACATAAAGTTAAATAAAATTGTTTTCGCATAAAAAACAAAAACAGATGAACGAACTTATTAAAACATTTCTTTTTGATATACAACATAAAATTGAATATTAGAAGATGTATGTATAAACAAGTATTTTAGAAACAAAAACCAGGAAGATGTTCTTAGTTACGTTAAAATAAAATTAAACTTAAATTCGTGTAGCACCGAAATACAAAAGCAATTATCAAATTTCGTCAAAATTACTAAAAAATCTTTGAACAACTGCAGCGATTGATCTAAGAGGCGGAAACTTAAAGATGTTAACGTTGAAATTGGATGTACGAAAATAAAAGAATCTACATCAATTACGATCACAGAAACAATTATCCAAAGTGGATACTCGTATCATTGAAAAAGTTGTTAAAGCTAGTCCAGTGCGAACAAAATGGACTCTTAAAAGTATACCAACTCCGAGCGATGCTAAACAGTTCACAAATGAGGAGACATTAGCATTATTTCTGGATTTGAAATTAACAAAACAGCAATATATTCAACTCAGATTGTAAAAGGCTCAAATATGTATTGAGCATAGCATCACATAACCGCTGCTAAAATGGACTGTTTGCCATCAAAGGACACTATTATAATCAACCCAATTTCGGCAGAGGTACAACTATAATCTCTACCTGATCACACAGCCGAATGCTTGCTACAATCAATAAAAGGAAATGAGTTAAATAACTATGGAAACACAAAGTTAATGTTTTTTTTGTAAATGGGGATGTGATGGTTCTTCGGGACAAAAACAATACAAACAAGTAGTATGTGAAAATATTTCGGACTCAGATATATTCATGGTATCATTTGTATCATTGCGATTGAGAAAGATTTTGGAAGATTCAGAGCCTTCGACTAGTACAACGCAAACAAAGGATATATGGAAAAATGAGACACCATCTTCTACGAAATACTGCAGGCCAATCAAGTTTGAATTCAAAAAAGAAACTCATGATACCATTAACAAACAAGTTACTGATATCAAGGCCCAAATTGCAACACTATAGCCATTACAATTACAATTACCAATTTATGCTGACAATGATAGATGGAAAAGTAGGCCTGGCTTTGACTAACACGAAGACTGCATCCAGCTGCATCATATGCCATGCAACATCAAGTCAATGAAATCAAGTCCTGACAAAATCACTAGATAATACTGATGCATATGAATTCGGATTATCACCACTACATGCAAGAATACGACTAAAGGAACACATACTAAAAATCAGTTATAATTTTGAATTCGGGTCATCAGGATCAATAAGAAACAAAGAAACCAAAAAAGAGTTAAGAAGTTCAAAAAAGAAACATGTTCAAGATGAATATAAATTTGGATTGATTATAGATAAACCAAAACAAGGGTCAGGCATACAAATGATGACAATACCGCATCCAGTAACACATCCAGTAACAGCATCTGAAATAACAGGAGTGGACCTTATTTTCAGATTTAAAATAATCCTAGAAGTACTTGCGAGCAATGAAGAAATTAAGTCTAGAAAATTTGGAGACTATGCTAAGGAGAGTGCAAAAATATATACAAATAAGTACGCATGGAGAATATGTATGCAACAGTTCACAAAATCCTTTATCATGCAGAAGATGTCATTAAATATCATTTGGTGCCACTTGGAGATCTATCAGAGGAGGCTCAGGGAAAAAGGAATAAGGATTACAGATTTTATAGAGAGCACAATACTAGAAATTCACGAAATTCCACAAATGAAGATCTATTTTATAAATTATTGGTAACGTCAGATCCGTTCGTCTCCAGTATTCGAAATGCAACATGGGGATTTAAATAAAGAAGTCAAAATACTAATAAAGAACAGAAATAACACAGAACAATATATGAAATATTTGCAATCAATATTTGAATCAAATAAATAATAATTATAATTACCTTTCATTGTTATTAAAGTACGAAAAACATGGTGTTAGTAAAAAATAATAATAAACAGAACCTCCCATTGATACATGTGCTATTAAAATCTATTGCAGTTTTTAATTTTAAAAGGTTTTTTTACCCACATATGTATGAAATGTTTTAATAAATAAGAAATATTGAAAAAAATAAAAACCCGTATTTTCATATCAAAATCAGAATCATTGCGTTAATGTTCAGCAGATTTATAAATGATAAAATGATACATTCACCTGTAGTAATAGCAAGACTGTTAGAAATTTTTACTAATGGTTTTGGAAGTGTAAATATTCTTTGAGTGTAAACAAATTTGCAAATTTGACAGCAAAAAATTTTTAATTTTTCATTAGTAGTAGCAAAATTTTTAGTTGATTTTACTTTGTTTTTAGTGTAAATTTTTTGAGTGTAGACATTTAAAAATCCCATTATTATAAAAAATGCTTATAATTATTATTAAAATCCAAATATGATAATTTTTAATAAAAAAAATAAAAACCCATATTTCACGCTAAAAGTAAAAAAAAATGACAAGTTCAACTTTGACCTAGAATTCCGTAAAAAGTACTTCATCAATTTTAATGAAATTAAAACCAACTCAAGCCCAACTAAATTTCTATCCATTAAAATTACTAAAATATTTTGATCGGTTCAAAAGTTACAGAATTTTGACCAATGAAAAACGATTTTCAGTCACTGTGCAACGTAAAGAAATGCTTCAGAGTCTAAGCCTGATAAAGCTATTGTCAACATTCGTTGAAAACTATTTGATGATATTTTTAAACCAAACGGTGAAAAAGCAGTATAAGGACGTGAATTTTTATCGAGTTCTATTCGATGGAATGTACTTGTCATATCAAGTGTTGAAAAATATTTTGTTCTACCTAGTTTGTCTAAGACATCGTCTAATCTCGTAAATGGAAATTTATCATTGACGACTTTGTCATTTATTTTTCTGGAACCTACTACTCCATTTCTTTAAATTAGTTTGTTCCCCTTTTGGAACTAATAATAAAGGAGCATTATAAGGGGCTTATTGATGGTTATATTAATTCATCATCTAATAATCTTTGCACTTGGGAATTTATATCTCCAGTCCTTGCATGAGGTAAACAATAATTTTTTATATACATATAATGGTTTGTTATCGTGTAAATTGATGGTTTGTTTATATAAATTATTCGTAGTTATTTTTTCGCTTTCTAAATGAAATACATGTTGATACATTCTTATGTTTTCTAGCTCACTTAGACATTCTTTGTCTGTATTATTCAATCTATTTTCCGAATACGAGTTATAACTTTCCTGATAACTGTGAAAATTTCATAATTTTCTAGTGGCATCGTTTCCACCCTAAGAGATCCGATAATTATTGTATCATTCGTTATATTAAGAAGTTTTAAATATATGTTTGTTACCATCTTTAGTATTATTGTGTTTGCTAAGTACACACATTTAATAATTTCTTTATTCACTACCACTTTATCCTCTTTTATCTCTATATCAAAAGGTTCTATCGCTTCGCTTCTTGTGGTATTCTTATATGATTTATGGCAACTACATCATCACTATTTGTGTTAAATGTTAGTATATATTTATCATAGTAGATACTATATTTGAATTTTGATAGGAAATCTGTACCCAGAATTCCGTCAATGTTTATTGGAAAATAATTTCCTACTAATGGAACTATATGCTTTATTGTATCATTTATATTTATCTGCATCATATTGGAACCAATAGATCTAACTGTTCCCTTGATATCACAGTTAAGCAACAGTCATCACTCGAATCTACATCATAATTGTAAAAAAAAAATTGTTTGCACAAAGAGACATCTGCTCCTGTGTCTATTAAGAATATTAGTGTAGGATCTGTACCCAATATGTATATTTAGTTTGATGTAATTGCTAAGATTCGATTATATACTAAATATTTTCCCTCTGAGCAATCTCCGGCTCTTGGAAGTTTCCCTGAGTCTCTGCTCTATGTATATTGAAACTTCTACTGTCATTTCCTCTGTTGTTTTAATTTCTGTAGTTATTCCCATAATTACGGTAATTACACCATTGTACAAATTAAAAAAAAAAATTTTTCTGCAGAAACGAAGCATGTTTTTTAACTAGTCTGGCAATACTGTAAAAGAGTCAATACTGACACTACAATTTCACAATTAGTTTCACAGAAGCCCACATTCATTCTAAATCTTCATAATAGTAATGTTTAAGCATGTCAGGAAGATCGTGAGTTACTGATTCAAGCTATTTTTGCTTTGTGTGTGGAGAATATTTGGTTGGGAAAAAAAAGGGTATGCAATATCAAAATCATTAAAATATGCATATTTACATTATTTCGGTTTTGCGGTCAGAAACTTGGTCAAACCGTGGATACCAATATTGTTTTGCAATAGTTGCAGCACTGTTTTATACAAGTGGTCAAATGGCCAGAAGATCTGTTTTGAATTTTCAATTCCAGTACTTTGGAGAGAGTCAAGTAACCAACAAACCGATTGTTATTTCTGTTTAACAAATGTTGCTGGATTCAATATGAAAAATCGAAAATATATTACTTACGCGAATGTCCCATCGGTTTTCAAACCAGTTCAACGTCCACCAAATGATCCATTACCAGTCATTCCCAGTGCTATGAGCAGTGAGTCCGAAACATCTTTCACCAGCAGTGGTAGTTTGTATGAGGCTGATGATGAACGCTATTTAGTGATTCAAGCTGAGCTGAATGAACTAATTCGGGATTTACATTTAAAGAAGCGAGACGCAGAATTACTAGCTTCACGCATGCAGCAGTGGAAACATCTTGCAGTTGGGACAAAAGTAACAATCGATAGAGATAGAAGCTTGGAATTCGCTGCATATTTTGAAAGGAAACACTATTCTATACTGTACTAATATTGATGGTTTATTTAAAAAAAATTAACCAGCCATGTGACAAAACTGAATGGAGATTATTTATTGATGGCTCTAAGTACAGTTCAAAGGCTCTTCTTTTGCATAATGGGAATGAAAAACCATCCATATCGATTGCTCATGCCATTAATACAAAGGAAAATTACAAATCAATGACTGAAATTTTGACATTACTCAAATACAACGATCTTAAATGGAAGATCTATGGTGACCTTAAGGTGTGTGATTTAAATTTCTTTGTATATATAGTATAGACATCGTAAATAACTATTGCATTGTCATTTAAAAAGCAGTATTCAACAAAAATGTACAAAGAGTTGTTGAGAAATAATTGACCGGCGTGTCGAAAGCCACTGGTTATTTTTGCAAATTTTGCCGACACTAAAAAGCTGCCAAAGGCAAAGCACTTTATTTTGAGTGCTGGTGTTTAAATAAAGTCAGCTAATTGCTCGGCTAGAGTGGGGTTTTATGATTAATTTTATTTATAAAATTAATCCTACTTATAAACTTAACTAACGGTACTTAGGACTATATTTTAGTTACAATACTACCATACTAAATTCTAATTACAACTGTTGACATTTATACTGGTTTATAACACTTAAATATATTTAACAGCTGGAGTAATAACAATGATGTTATGATGGTGGTGGTACATTAATGGTGACGTTGATAATAATGATGGTATATTCACAACACCCTCACCCTCTATAAAAAAATGATTTTTCTATATTCAAATACAAAAATTATTTTTAAATCATTTTATAAGTTGTCAACTAGGATATATATTTTTTTAACATGCTATGATATTTTTTATCTTTTCCAGTTATATCTAAATTAGAATTAACTCCCTGTCTTCCTATTATTTTATATGGCCCATTATATGGTGCCTGATTCATTTTTATATTCATTTTCCTAAGTAGAACTAGATCTCCTACTTCTAAGTTTAGCGGATTTATTTTATTATTTTCTGTTCTACTGGTTTTTGCTATTTTTAAGTATTCTTTTGTTTTCTGCAAGAAGAATTTTAATCTTTGTTTTAATTCTTTAGCGTAATTTTCTATATTATAAATTTTTTTGTTTCTTATTGAATGATTTGGTAGGTAGGGTAATTTTCCAAAGACCAATTCATATGGTGTGTAACCCGTATCTACGTGTGGGGTAGTATTGTACGCGAATGTAAAGTAGGGGATCCAAAAGTCCCATTCATCGTCTTTACAGAAATTTAGTAGGAATTCATTGAGTACCCTATGATTTCGTTCTATTGAACCTAACGTCTCATTATGGTAAGGTGCACTGAAAACTTGTTTAATGTCCAATAAACTACATATTTCTGACATTAATTGGTTTGTGAATTCCGTACCCTTTTAAGATTTTAAAATTTCCGTATATCAAGATAAATTGTTCTACCAATGTTTTTGCAACAGTTTTTGCTTCTTTTGTTTCCATGGGGTATGTAACAACGTATTTTGTTAATTCGCATTCTATTGTTAGAATATATCTGTTGTAATTGGATACTCTCAAAGGACCCACTGTATCAATTGATACTACCTCAAAACTGGTTCCTGGTGTATCTGTTAGAATTAATTTTTCTTTTGTGTGTTTAATTATAAAAAGTCATTTTTCTCGAAAGCATGGTATTCGACGATTTGGGTTATCTTTGCTATCATGTTCTACTAAAAACGCTTTATATTTATGTGAAATCCATTTCTCTAACACTGTTTATTAAAAAGTTATTAATGAAAACATACTGACCTAAGTCATAATGAAGCCCCAATACATTTATATAAAAAGTTATTTTTCTCAAAAGCATGATTTTCGACTTAGGCGGTTAATGCCTGTGACCACAGATATATTTACAATGTAGTTCAAAATTAAATTTAATGGATATGTGTTTATTTAAAAGAGATTTTAAAATTTTAATCACTTTTTCCTTTATTAAATGTAAAAATTCTTCAAGAATCAAATTTTCTTATCATTGTTTTCAAATCGAAAAGTTGATATATTTTGAAGCATGCATCAAAATATTTGATATTATTCTCTTCATCTACAATTTTAAAACAATTTTTTTTGTGATTGTGCGTACGTGAATCTCCATTACCTTTTTCAGTACATCTTCGTTACATTCATTGCACTCATCCATTTTTTGTATTTGTATGTTCTATTAAGTGTACATGTCTTAGATATTCTTTTCTATCTGAGAAATTAATATCATATGTTGAACACTTCATTGATGATCCTTGATGATGTATTCTGGTATTTCGTTTTAAAGAAAAGTTTTGGTTGTATTCCTTTCCGCAGAAATCGCAATTGAATTTGGCCATTTTTTATTTTTTTTGTTGTAAAATTTTTTAATTTTAATTTTTTTCATAAAATTCTTTTTTTTATTTTTTTATAACAGTTTGTTGTGAAATTTTTGATAATAGTTTGTTGTGAAATTTATGAAAAACCGATACACGTTTTTCACTTTTAATTTTGTAAAAAATCCGTTTAAATTTTAATAAATTAAATTTGTTTACTAAAATATCCGATAAAATGTTCGATGCAAAACCGACACACGTTTATAACTTTGAAGTTAGTATAAACTATTGAATGTGTAAAACGTGTGTACTTTAATAAAAGTTAGGTTTTTGCTGTCAGCATTTTTTGAGCAGTAAAATTTTTGTGATATTAACCAATCACAAAACAGTAGTGTTTTTTTTCGATCAAATTTAATTTATTAAAACTTTTGCGATATTAACCAATCACAAAACAGCAAGTAAAATTCATAAGCAACAAACATCTTGTAATATGATATTAATTGAAAGTAGGGGTATCACCATGTTTATCACCATGTTAATTAATTATGGGTATTCACATAATGTTGCTATCAAATATGTAATAAAATCAAAGAAATTGAAAAAATAAAAAATCATTGTTTTTATATTTATTTTATTTTATTTATCACAATTCCAAAAGTTCTGTAGTATTCTTTAAACATTTTAATATAATAAAATGAAAGTTAACATTCTTTTAATCAAATTTTAAATCAAATATTGCTATTCCATTTGGTGTCCTTCCTTTAAAGTTAATAGTCCAACTCTTTTCATTCATCTTTATACCATATACCACTATGTGGTTTGGGTATAATGACTTTGTGCTGCTGTTTGTAACTACCAAAAATATTTGACCTAGATCCATCTTTTATTATACCGATCGACTCAGAATCACTTTCTGAGTCGATTTAGCGATGTCCGTCCGTCTGTGCGTCTATGTAAACCTTGTAATCAAACTACAGGTCGCAAATATGAATGTATTTTTCTGAAATTTGGTATATAAGTTTTTATCGGCCATGGGATGAACGCTATTGAAACTGGTGAAATTCGGTCCATGTTCAGACCTAGTCCCCATACAAACGACCCCTATGAAATCGACATAAGTTGTCATAAGATCCAAATTATCATAGAGATCTCATTCAAATTGGGTTTGTATATGTTTATTATATCCATTAATCACTAGTCCAAAAATAATCCCTACAGGACAATTCTTAGTCATAGGCCCCATATAGAACTGCTTCCCGATCTTCACTTAAATCTATCAAAAAACAAAAATATTGCACACCTTTTTTCCAAATTTGAATTATTCTACTTGTTTTTGAATAAGGATCTTCATTTAATAATGCTTTATTTAGTCTTGGTGGAAAATAAAACCATTTATTATTATCCAAATATACAGCTACTTTACATCCATAAATTGTATCTTTCCATTGAAATTTCACAACTTTTAAATTCTCATATTGTGGTAAGTCATCTATTCTTGTATATTCACACTTAATGCCTTGAGTAATATTAATTATTTCCTGATAATTCTAAAAAAAGAAAAAAAAAATAATTATTAAATGAATAAAAATACACACATATAACAAAAAATAATAAAAAACAAAAACAGATGAACGAACTTATTAAAACATTTCTTTTTGATATACAACATAAAATTGAATATTAGAAGATGTATGTATAAACAAGTATTTTAGAAACAAAAACCAGGAAGATGTTCTTAGTTACGTTAAAATAAAATTAAACTTAAATTCGTGTAGCACCGAAATACAAAAGCAATTATCAAATTTCGTCAAAATTACTAAAAAATATTTGAACAGCTGCAGCGATTGATCTAAGAGGCGGAAACTTAAAGATGTTAACGTTGAAATTGGATGTACGAAAATAAAAGAATCTACATCAATTACGATCACAGAAACAATTATCCAAAGTGGATACTCGTATCATTGAAAAAGTTGTTAAAGCTAGTCCAGTGCGAACAAAATGGACTCTTAAAAGTATACCAACTCCGAGCGATGCTAAACAGTTCACAAATGAGGAGACATTAGCATTATTTCTGGATTTGAAATTAACAAAACAGCAATATATTCAACTCAGATTGTAAAAGGCTCAAATATGTATTGAGCATAGCATCACATAACCGCTGCTAAAATGGACTGTTTGCCATCAAAGGACACTATTATAATCAACCCAATTTCGGCAGAGGTACAACTATAATCTCTACCTGATCACACAGCCGAATGCTTGCTACAATCAATAAAAGGAAATGAGTTAAATAACTATGGAAACACAAAGTTAATGTTTTTTTTGTAAATGGGGATGTGATGGTTCTTCGGGACAAAAACAATACAAACAAGTAGTATGTGAAAATATTTCGGACTCAGATATATTCATGGTATCATTTGTATCATTGCGATTGAGAAAGATTTTGGAAGATTCAGAGCCTTCGACTAGTACAACGCAAACAAAGGATATATGGAAAAATGAGACACCATCTTCTACGAAATACTGCAGGCCAATCAAGTTTGAATTCAAAAAAGAAACTCATGATACCATTAACAAACAAGTTACTGATATCAAGGCCCAAATTGCAACACTATAGCCATTACAATTACAATTACCAATTTATGCTGACAATGATAGATGGAAAAGTAGGCCTGGCTTTGACTAACACGAAGACTGCATCCAGCTGCATCATATGCCATGCAACATCAAGTCAATGAAATCAAGTCCTGACAAAATCACTAGATAATACTGATGCATATGAATTCGGATTATCACCACTACATGCAAGAATACGACTAAAGGAACACATACTAAAAATCAGTTATAATTTTGAATTCGGGTCATCAGGATCAATAAGAAACAAAGAAACCAAAAAAGAGTTAAGAAGTTCAAAAAAGAAACATGTTCAAGATGAATATAAATTTGGATTGATTATAGATAAACCAAAACAAGGGTCAGGCATACAAATGATGACAATACCGCATCCAGTAACACATCCAGTAACAGCATCTGAAATAACAGGAGTGGACCTTATTTTCAGATTTAAAATAATCCTAGAAGTACTTGCGAGCAATGAAGAAATTAAGTCTAGAAAATTTGGAGACTATGCTAAGGAGAGTGCAAAAATATATACAAATAAGTACGCATGGAGAATATGTATGCAACAGTTCACAAAATCCTTTATCATGCAGAAGATGTCATTAAATATCATTTGGTGCCACTTGGAGATCTATCAGAGGAGGCTCAGGGAAAAAGGAATAAGGATTACAGATTTTATAGAGAGCACAATACTAGAAATTCACGAAATTCCACAAATGAAGATCTATTTTATAAATTATTGGTAACGTCAGATCCGTTCGTCTCCAGTATTCGAAATGCAACATGGGGATTTAAATAAAGAAGTCAAAATACTAATAAAGAACAGAAATAACACAGAACAATATATGAAATATTTGCAATCAATATTTGAATCAAACAAATAATAATTATAATTACCTTTCATTGTTATTAAAGTACGAAAAACATGGTGTTAGTAAAAAATAATAATAAACAGAACCTCCCATTGATACATGTGCTATTAAAATCTATTGCAGTTTTTAATTTTAAAAGGTTTTTTTACCCACATATGTATGAAATGTTTTAATAAATAAGAAATATTGAAAAAAATAAAAACCCGTATTTTCATATCAAAATCAGAATCATTGCGTTAATGTTCAGCAGATTTATAAATGATAAAATGATACATTCACCTGTAGTAATAGCAAGACTGTTAGAAATTTTTACTAATGGTTTTGGAAGTGTAAATATTCTTTGAGTGTAAACAAATTTGCAAATTTGACAGCAAAAAATTTTTAATTTTTCATTAGTAGTAGCAAAATTTTTAGTTGATTTTACTTTGTTTTTAGTGTAAATTTTTTGAGTGTAGACATTTAAAAATCCCATTATTATAAAAAATGCTTATAATTATTATTAAAATCCAAATATGATAATTTTTAATAAAAAAAATAAAAACCCATATTTCACGCTAAAAGTAAAAAAAAATGACAAGTTCAACTTTGACCTAGAATTCCGTAAAAAGTACTTCATCAATTTTAATGAAATTAAAACCAACTCAAGCCCAACTAAATTTCTATCCATTAAAATTACTAAAATATTTTGATCGGTTCAAAAGTTACAGAATTTTGACCAATGAAAAACGATTTTCAGTCACTGTGCAACGTAAAGAAATGCTTCAGAGTCTAAGCCTGATAAAGCTATTGTCAACATTCGTTGAAAACTATTTGATGATATTTTTAAACCAAACGGTGAAAAAGCAGTATAAGGACGTGAATTTTTATCGAGTTCTATTCGATGGAATGTACTTGTCATATCAAGTGTTGAAAAATATTTTGTTCTACCTAGTTTGTCTAAGACATCGTCTAATCTCGTAAATGGAAATTTATCATTGACGACTTTGTCATTTATTTTTCTGGAACCTACTACTCCATTTCTTTAAATTAGTTTGTTCCCCTTTTGGAACTAATAATAAAGGAGCATTATAAGGGGCTTATTGATGGTTATATTAATTCATCATCTAATAATCTTTGCACTTGGGAATTTATATCTCCAGTCCTTGCATGAGGTAAACAATAATTTTTTATATACATATAATGGTTTGTTATCGTGTAAATTGATGGTTTGTTTATATAAATTATTCGTAGTTATTTTTTCGCTTTCTAAATGAAATACATGTTGATACATTCTTATGTTTTCTAGCTCACTTAGACATTCTTTGTCTGTATTATTCAATCTATTTTCCGAATACGAGTTATAACTTTCCTGATAACTGTGAAAATTTCATAATTTTCTAGTGGCATCGTTTCCACCCTAAGAGATCCGATAATTATTGTATCATTCGTTATATTAAGAAGTTTTAAATATATGTTTGTTACCATCTTTAGTATTATTGTGTTTGCTAAGTACACACATTTAATAATTTCTTTATTCACTACCACTTTATCCTCTTTTATCTCTATATCAAAAGGTTCTATCGCTTCGCTTCTTGTGGTATTCTTATATGATTTATGGCAACTACATCATCACTATTTGTGTTAAATGTTAGTATATATTTATCATAGTAGATACTATATTTGAATTTTGATAGGAAATCTGTACCCAGAATTCCGTCAATGTTTATTGGAAAATAATTTCCTACTAATGGAACTATATGCTTTATTGTATCATTTATATTTATCTGCATCATATTGGAACCAATAGATCTAACTGTTCCCTTGATATCACAGTTAAGCAACAGTCATCACTCGAATCTACATCATAATTGTAAAAAAAAATTTGTTTGCACAAAGAGACATCTGCTCCTGTGTCTATTAAGAATATTAGTGTAGGATCTGTACCCAATATGTATATTTAGTTTGATGTAATTGCTAAGATTCGATTATATACTAAATATTTTCCCTCTGAGCAATCTCCGGCTCTTGGAAGTTTCCCTGAGTCTCTGCTCTATGTATATTGAAACTTCTACTGTCATTTCCTCTGTTGTTTTAATTTCTGTAGTTATTCCCATAATTACGGTAATTACACCATTGTACAAATTAAAAAAAAAATTTTTTCTGCAGAAACGAAGCATGTTTTTTAACTAGTCTGGCAATACTGTAAAAGAGTCAATACTGACACTACAATTTCACAATTAGTTTCACAGAAGCCCACATTCATTCTAAATCTTCATAATAGTAATGTTTAAGCATGTCAGGAAGATCGTGAGTTACTGATTCAAGCTATTTTTGCTTTGTGTGTGGAGAATATTTGGTTGGGAAAAAAAAGGGTATGCAATATCAAAATCATTAAAATATGCATATTTACATTATTTCGGTTTTGCGGTCAGAAACTTGGTCAAACCGTGGATACCAATATTGTTTTGCAATAGTTGCAGCACTGTTTTATACAAGTGGTCAAATGGCCAGAAGATCTGTTTTGAATTTTCAATTCCAGTACTTTGGAGAGAGTCAAGTAACCAACAAACCGATTGTTATTTCTGTTTAACAAATGTTGCTGGATTCAATATGAAAAATCGAAAATATATTACTTACGCGAATGTCCCATCGGTTTTCAAACCAGTTCAACGTCCACCAAATGATCCATTACCAGTCATTCCCAGTGCTATGAGCAGTGAGTCCGAAACATCTTTCACCAGCAGTGGTAGTTTGTATGAGGCTGATGATGAACGCTATTTAGTGATTCAAGCTGAGCTGAATGAACTAATTCGGGATTTACATTTAAAGAAGCGAGACGCAGAATTACTAGCTTCACGCATGCAGCAGTGGAAACATCTTGCAGTTGGGACAAAAGTAACAATCGATAGAGATAGAAGCTTGGAATTCGCTGCATATTTTGAAAGGAAACACTATTCTATACTGTACTAATATTGATGGTTTATTTAAAAAAAATTAACCAGCCATGTGACAAAACTGAATGGAGATTATTTATTGATGGCTCTAAGTACAGTTCAAAGGCTCTTCTTTTGCATAATGGGAATGAAAAACCATCCATATCGATTGCTCATGCCATTAATACAAAGGAAAATTACAAATCAATGACTGAAATTTTGACATTACTCAAATACAACGATCTTAAATGGAAGATCTATGGTGACCTTAAGGTGTGTGATTTAAATTTCTTTGTATATATAGTATAGACATCGTAAATAACTATTGCATTGTCATTTAAAAAGCAGTATTCAACAAAAATGTACAAAGAGTTGTTGAGAAATAATTGACCGGCGTGTCGAAAGCCACTGGTTATTTTTGCAAATTTTGCCGACACTAAAAAGCTGCCAAAGGCAAAGCACTTTATTTTGAGTGCTGGTGTTTAAATAAAGTCAGCTAATTGCTCGGCTAGAGTGGGGTTTTATGATTAATTTTATTTATAAAATTAATCCTACTTATAAACTTAACTAACGGTACTTAGGACTATATTTTAGTTACAATACTACCATACTAAATTCTAATTACAACTGTTGACATTTATACTGGTTTATAACACTTAAATATATTTAACAGCTGGAGTAATAACAATGATGTTATGATGGTGGTGGTACATTAATGGTGACGTTGATAATAATGATGGTATATTCACAACACCCTCACCCTCTATAAAAAAATGATTTTTCTATATTCAAATACAAAAATTATTTTTAAATCATTTTATAAGTTGTCAACTAGGATATATATTTTTTTAACATGCTATGATATTTTTTATCTTTTCCAGTTATATCTAAATTAGAATTAACTCCCTGTCTTCCTATTATTTTATATGGCCCATTATATGGTGCCTGATTCATTTTTATATTCATTTTCCTAAGTAGAACTAGATCTCCTACTTCTAAGTTTAGCGGATTTATTTTATTATTTTCTGTTCTACTGGTTTTTGCTATTTTTAAGTATTCTTTTGTTTTCTGCAAGAAGAATTTTAATCTTTGTTTTAATTCTTTAGCGTAATTTTCTATATTATAAATTTTTTTGTTTCTTATTGAATGATTTGGTAGGTAGGGTAATTTTCCAAAGACCAATTCATATGGTGTGTAACCCGTATCTACGTGTGGGGTAGTATTGTACGCGAATGTAAAGTAGGGGATCCAAAAGTCCCATTCATCGTCTTTACAGAAATTTAGTAGGAATTCATTGAGTACCCTATGATTTCGTTCTATTGAACCTAACGTCTCATTATGGTAAGGTGCACTGAAAACTTGTTTAATGTCCAATAAACTACATATTTCTGACATTAATTGGTTTGTGAATTCCGTACCCTTTTAAGATTTTAAAATTTCCGTATATCAAGATAAATTGTTCTACCAATGTTTTTGCAACAGTTTTTGCTTCTTTTGTTTCCATGGGGTATGTAACAACGTATTTTGTTAATTCGCATTCTATTGTTAGAATATATCTGTTGTAATTGGATACTCTCAAAGGACCCACTGTATCAATTGATACTACCTCAAAACTGGTTCCTGGTGTATCTGTTAGAATTAATTTTTCTTTTGTGTGTTTAATTATAAAAAGTCATTTTTCTCGAAAGCATGGTATTCGACGATTTGGGTTATCTTTGCTATCATGTTCTACTAAAAACGCTTTATATTTATGTGAAATCCATTTCTCTAACACTGTTTATTAAAAAGTTATTAATGTAAACATACTGACCTAAGTCATAATGAAGCCCCAATACATTTATATAAAAAGTTATTTTTCTCAAAAGCATGATTTTCGACTTAGGCGGTTAATGCCTGTGACCACAGATATATTTACAATGTAGTTCAAAATTAAATTTAATGGATATGTGTTTATTTAAAAGAGATTTTAAAATTTTAATCACTTTTTCCTTTATTAAATGTAAAAATTCTTCAAGAATCAAATTTTCTTATCATTGTTTTCAAATCGAAAAGTTGATATATTTTGAAGCATGCATCAAAATATTTGATATTATTCTCTTCATCTACAATTTTAAAACAATTTTTTTTGTGATTGTGCGTACGTGAATCTCCATTACCTTTTTCAGTACATCTTCGTTACATTCATTGCACTCATCCATTTTTTGTATTTGTATGTTCTATTAAGTGTACATGTCTTAGATATTCTTTTCTATCTGAGAAATTAATATCATATGTTGAACACTTCATTGATGATCCTTGATGATGTATTCTGGTATTTCGTTTTAAAGAAAAGTTTTGGTTGTATTCCTTTCCGCAGAAATCGCAATTGAATTTGGCCATTTTTTATTTTTTTTGTTGTAAAATTTTTTAATTTTAATTTTTTTCATAAAATTCTTTTTTTTATTTTTTTATAACAGTTTGTTGTGAAATTTTTGATAATAGTTTGTTGTGAAATTTATGAAAAACCGATACACGTTTTTCACTTTTAATTTTGTAAAAAATCCGTTTAAATTTTAATAAATTAAATTTGTTTACTAAAATATCCGATAAAATGTTCGATGCAAAACCGACACACGTTTATAACTTTGAAGTTAGTATAAACTATTGAATGTGTAAAACGTGTGTACTTTAATAAAAGTTAGGTTTTTGCTGTCAGCATTTTTTGAGCAGTAAAATTTTTGTGATATTAACCAATCACAAAACAGTAGTGTTTTTTTTCGATCAAATTTAATTTATTAAAACTTTTGCGATATTAACCAATCACAAAACAGCAAGTAAAATTCATAAGCAACAAACATCTTGTAATATGATATTAATTGAAAGTAGGGGTATCACCATGTTTATCACCATGTTAATTAATTATGGGTATTCACATAATGTTGCTATCAAATATGTAATAAAATCAAAGAAATTGAAAAAATAAAAAATCATTGTTTTTATATTTATTTTATTTTATTTATCACAATTCCAAAAGTTCTGTAGTATTCTTTAAACATTTTAATATAATAAAATGAAAGTTAACATTCTTTTAATCAAATTTTAAATCAAATATTGCTATTCCATTTGGTGTCCTTCCTTTAAAGTTAATAGTCCAACTCTTTTCATTCATCTTTATACCATATACCACTATGTGGTTTGGGTATAATGACTTTGTGCTGCTGTTTGTAACTACCAAAAATATTTGACCTAGATCCATCTTTTATTATACCGATCGACTCAGAATCACTTTCTGAGTCGATTTAGCGATGTCCGTCCGTCTGTGCGTCTATGTAAACCTTGTAATCAAACTACAGGTCGCAAATATGAATGTATTTTTCTGAAATTTGGTATATAAGTTTTTATCGGCCATGGGATGAACGCTATTGAAACTGGTGAAATTCGGTCCATGTTCAGACCTAGTCCCCATACAAACGACCCCTATGAAATCGACATAAGTTGTCATAAGATCCAAATTATCATAGAGATCTCATTCAAATTGGGTTTGTATATGTTTATTATATCCATTAATCACTAGTCCAAAAATAATCCCTACAGGACAATTCTTAGTCATAGGCCCCATATAGAACTGCTTCCCGATCTTCACTTAAATCTATCAAAAAACAAAAATATTGCACACCTTTTTTCCAAATTTGAATTATTCTACTTGTTTTTGAATAAGGATCTTCATTTAATAATGCTTTATTTAGTCTTGGTGGAAAATAAAACCATTTATTATTATCCAAATATACAGCTACTTTACATCCATAAATTGTATCTTTCCATTGAAATTTCACAACTTTTAAATTCTCATATTGTGGTAAGTCATCTATTCTTGTATATTCACACTTAATGCCTTGAGTAATATTAATTATTTCCTGATAATTCTAAAAAAAGAAAAAAAAAATAATTATTAAATGAATAAAAATACACACATATAACAAAAAAATCTTACCATCTTAAAGATTGTTAAATGAGCGGTTTTATGTTTATGACTATAATCGTTAGAAATCAATTATTGTCTTTTTATGTAATTTTCCTCATTTGAGTAGAAAATTATATTACTTAATAATTATATAGGACTTATTATTTTCAACTTTAAATATATAAAAAACATAAAAGTCCTATATAATTATTAAAGGGATCAATAGCGTTAAAAAATTATTGCATAGAATGCTTTTTTTTTATTTTAATGGAAACAAACAGACAGACAGATTTATACAAATACCGGATGTAATTTAGACACATGCATATGTAATATGATAAGCATAACTAACCCTAATTGTGTATATGCGGACACATTTGATCATGTGATTTCACAATATTTTGAAATAAAAATTGATATATAAATGTGAACAGACATACAAATTTATATAAATAGCAGATGTATTGTAGTTAAATGTATACATAATATAATATACAATCAACATGTTATCGAAAGAAATATAGCACTTCCTTAAATTATTCTCAAATATTATTTACGATGAACATAAAAATAAACTGATTAATATTTTAAAAAAATACAAAATAAATGTGGTGAAGATTATGAGGGTTGTGTTTGGTCAAATGAAAATATTACATGTGGACTACACACTTGTTCGTGTATGGATAGAGAAAGGAAAGAAGAAGAAGCACAAAAACTAATGTATTTCTACTATATATCTAAATGTAATAATTGTAATTTCAAATAAAACAGTTAATTAAAAAAGAATGAAACACATTAGGTTTTCAACTCTAAGTAAAGCGAATATGGGTTTGAGTTTTTGCTAAATATTAGGTTTTCAACTCCAAGTAAGGCTTTTGGTTTGTTAATAAAAATTTAAACGTTCTTAAACTAGTGCTGCCAACAGAAAATATATACTTTAATATTAAAAAAAAAACAACTCTGTAGGTTTGTGGGCTTTTGTGATTTTGCTAAACAGACAGCGAACTCGGCGGTTCTGCTTACTGAAAAAGTATGTCAATAGCAAATATATACTTGAATATTTAAAAAACAACTCTGTAAGTTTGTGAACATGTTAAAGTCACACCACACCTAGCGGTCAGTAGCAATATGTACTTGAAGATTTAAAAAAAACAACTCTGAAGATGGATATGGGTGTGAGATTTGCTAAACATTTCGAAATTCAACATAACTAATAGTAACTATAAGTAAAGCTAATATGGGTGTGAGTTTTTGTTAAACATTGCGAAATTCAACATGACTAATAGTATTGCTAACTATAAGTAAGGTGAATATTGGTGTGATTTTTGCTAAATGTGGTGAATATGGTGGCGCCTTCTGCGGTACTACTTGCGGTGACAATTGGAACTAAATACGCTCCACCAAATGTACTGAAAAAGTGGGTTAAAAGGTACATAAATATACTACTACCAACGCAATGCCATTAATCGTCAGAAACCTAGATCTAGTAAAATTAATCTCGAAACAGAAATGTCTGTCAAATATGTGTACAGTCTGCTAACGTATCCATACCACAATCCCAAAGTTCCATGGTGGAACAAAGAGTTAGAAGATTCGAAATTAGAAAAAAATAGTTTATGGAATATATTTAAGTATGACCCAAACAAACCTGCTAAACTGCAAAAAGCTAATGCTTTGTACAAATGGAAAATTAAAAATTCAGAAGCAAACTCTATAACCTCTTTTTCTTCTACAATTAACCCAAAAACCAAAATTGATAAAATCTGGACAGCCATCAGAAACTTTACTGGTTATAAAGTCACACAGAACATACAGCGCATTTCTTCTCTGGACAACCCGCATGTAATTTTAAATGTAGCCTACTTTATGTAGACCATCAAATTGCTTAGTGCCTCTCGTCACGAAAACTTTCGACCATGTATCGCTACACTTCGTGCATTTGACAAAGTAGGTACCCACTCAATAGTCAAACAATTAATTGATTTGGAAAGTAGGTCCAAAGATTATAAGATACATCATCAATTTCACGACCAACACGAAAATTACAGTAAAAATGCAAAACTGCTTTCCACTTAATAATGGAACACCTCAGGGTTCTCCATTATCAGTCATTCTCTTTATTGTAGCAAACAACAAACTAAGTTTAATAATATCTCGTCATAAAGATTTTCACTTTTGTGCCTATCCTGACGATGTTAATCAATAATTCGTTCAGAGAAGAAGATAAATCTAACTCTATCCAGGTTTAGAGTTAGATTTTTCTTCTTATCTGTCTTCTTAATGATTCTTCTTCTAGTCTTTTTAATGATATTAACCACTGGTGTGCATTTTCTGTAGCCACTCTCTCAACCACTAACAGAAAGCAGAAGTCAGGACTTAAAATTGTACACATCAATGCGCAAAGTTTGAACAACAATGTCGATGAGTTTAGATTCCTCTTTATTGCTTCTGGAATTGACATCATATGTGTGTCGGAGACTTGGTTTAGTAGCAAAATAAGTGATAATATATATTATTTGCCTGGATATTATATATATCGCGCAGACAGGGAAAATAAAGCTGGAGGTGTAGCTATTTATGTGAGAAAAGAAATAAGCTCTATACAGAAATTTAAATCTAATACAAAAAGTCAAATTGAATACATTTTTCTAGAAATTAACACATTCAACAAAAATAAAATACTTATCGGCACTGTTTATATACCCAATAAAAGGTTATATACATCCGAACAAAATCTTGATTTTATATCCTTAATGGATAAAATTGAAAACTTATCATTATCATACAATGATATAATCATAGCCGGGGATTTTAACAGTAATCTTCTAACTGAATCTACTCTTTCAGACCCAATGCAAATACTTGGCCTTTTACCAGGAAACACAACAACGCCAACTCATTTTCCAAGTGGTTCCAATAGTCTTCTAGATGTTTTCTTTGTGAGCCAAAATCCGAATATTTTACACTATGACCAAATATCTGCACCTATTTTTTCTAGACATGATTTAATTTTTCTTATATATGATACCTCTGTAAGCCATGAAGACACCCATTACACATTTAGGGATTTCCGAAATATGGATCATATGCTACTAAATCATAAGCTTGATAGTATCCAATGGAGTTTAATATACAATATGGATAACGTAAATGATCAAGTAGTTTTCATGCAAAGTAACATTCAAGATATGTATAATGCTTGTGTACGAGAAAAAACCAAAATAATAAAGCCAAAACAACCTCCTTGGTTTAACTCAACAATAAAGCGCCTCATTGATGATCGGGATATATCCTATAAAAGATGGAAAAGATTTAAAACCCCAGAGCTACATTCAGTGTTTAAAAGTTGAAGAAATAAAGTAGTGAAAAGCATTAATGAAGCAAAATCAACATACTACAATCATAAGTTCTCTTGTGCAATTGAAAGTAAACGTAAATGGAAGGAGATTCGTGGTATAGGTATAGGAAAAAAAAACACTGCCACGGCGAACGCTGAAACTGATGTAGATAATCTTAATAATCGATTTGTTAATACTAACATAGATAGACCCAAACATAATTTGTATGAAGATATAGCTACAGTATCTGTTGAAAATACCTTTTCTTTTCGTTGCGCTCACCAATATGAAGTCTTAAAATTTTTTTCAAAAATAAAATCGAATGCAATTGGAATGGACGCAATTAATCCTTTATTTTTAAAAATTATCACCCCATATCTTCTGCCATTCTTCACACATATATTTAATACAGTTCTTATGAAGTCTGCTTTTCCAGATGCTTGGAAACATGCAAAAATTATTCCAACACCTAAAAATATTCTACCATTCTTGTCTAAAGTCCTGGAAAACATTATGCATATGCAAATGGATGAATATATCAAAAGCATCTATCTTTTAACTGATAGACAGTCAGGATTCAGGCAAGGAAGGAGCTGCATCACTGCTTTGATTGATGCGGTAGAAAATTTAAGAAAAAATATGGACAATAAAATGGTATCTTTCCTTGTACTCTTAGATCACAGCAAAGCATTTGACACTGTTGATCACGCAATACTTTTTTATTTTTCAAACTCAGCATGTAAACTAGTATGATCATACCTTTCAGATAGATATCCATCTGTGACCTTAAATGGTAAGATCTCCAATGCCATGGATGTCAATAGAGGAGTCCCACAGGGGTCTATCCTTGGTCCTTTGTTCTTTTGCTTGTACATAAATGACCTACCTAATGTTCTTACCCATTGTAATATTCAGATGTATGCCGACGATGTGCAGATGTACGCCAGTACGAAAATTGACAACATTAGGAATTGTATAGATTCTATTAACCATGACCTAGGAAATATACATAGCTGGGCTAGTATGAATGGGTTGTGCCTTAATCCATCTAAGTCAAAGTGTATTTTTATCACGAGAAACAATATACAATTGAATATTGATGGTCAAATTAAAATAAACAATACAAATATAGAGTTTGTGCAGACCTCAACAAATTTGGGTATAATTTTCATCTCTCAACTTTCGTGGTCAAATCACTTAAACTCAGTAGTGGGAATAGTTCATGCAATGCTTAGGAACCTGTGGGCAGTCCAATTCTCAACGCCGTTTAATATAGGAATGCTCTTAGCGAAAACATACTTAATACCAGTCCTCTTGTATGGTTGTGAATTATTTGCGAATTGTGATAGTGATGATTTCCGAAAACTTAATGTTACCTATAATAATATAGCAAGATATGTACTTAGGACTATATTTTAGTTACAATACTACCATACTAAATTCTAATTACAACTGTTGACATATATACTGGTTTATAACACTTAATTATACTTAACATCTGGAGTAATAACAATGATGTTATAATGGTGGTGGTACATTAATGGTGACGTTGATAATAATGATGGTATATTCCCAACACCCTCACCCTCTATAAAAAAATGATTTTTGTATATTAAAATACAAAAATTATTTTTAAATCATTTTATAAGTTGTCAACTAGGATATATATTTTTTTAACATGCTATGATATTTTTTATCTTTTCCAGTTATATCTAAATTAGAATTAACTCTCTGTCTTCCTATTATTTTATATGGCCCATTATATGGTGCCTGATTCATTTTTATATTCATTTTCCTAAGTAGAACTAGATCTCCTACTTCTAAGTTTAGCGGATTTATTTTATTATTTTCTGTTCTACTGGTTTTTGCTATTTTTAACCCATTATCGGCCGCTACCAGAAATCGCAGGAATTTTTTGAATTCCTTTTAAATACTTACTTTTAGGAGCTCAATTTAGAAAAATTTAAAAAAAAAATTTTTTTTAATTGTTTTTCTCTAGATATGAAGTGGTCGAAAAATCGACCATTTCAATTTATTCGTTTTTAGTTGTATCAAAAATGTTATTTATTGATAAGATATGAATAATTAACCCAAAAAAGGTTAAATAGTTTGGATATATTCATGAAAACACTTGGTATGCAAGTAAATATTACGCTTTTTTGTGTAAAATTGGAATTTTTCACGAATATTTAACTTTAATTCAATTTATTCGTTTTTAGTTGTAGCAAAAATTTTATTTATTGATAAGATATGAATAATTAACGCAAAAAAGGTTAGATAGTTTGGTGGTATTCATCAAAACATTTGGTGTGCAAGTAAACATTACATTTTTTGCATGCAAAAATTGTATGTTTTTTGCATACTTTGCAGCGACAATATTTGTTTTGAGGGCTTTTTACCACAATATGGTTTTTTTCGTCGATCCGTGAGAAACCAGGAGGGCATTCTTTTTTATCAACATCAGCAGCGTTATCTTCCATGTCTTCGTTCATCATATTGGAAGTCAGTAGCTTGGTAGTAACAGCAGAACGAAACTCTAATTGAGTAAGTGGCTTTGTGTTTTCATGCTTTGCCAACATGCAATGCATCTTCCAAGCATTGACCATTGCATTGCCGAGAGCGTTGGTCCATAGTGGCCACCACCACTTTTTCCTCGTATGCATATTCGATAGTTGGCGGCCACTGCGTTGTCGTGAAGGTCAACGCCTCCCATACCTTGGTTATATTCACGAATCACTTTAGGTTGGGGAATCGCAACTGTTTTCCTTTGCGTACGACAATATCTTCGAGCATTGAACAATGGCTCGACTGTAGAATTATTAGTAATGACATTCATAACTGCATTGTCATTCCAACGGATGACCAATATTTCTTGCTTAGCATCGAATAATTGGTCAAATTTGCCACGTTCAGCCTTTTTTAAATTTGCTAATGGAATTTTCGCCATTCTGTTTTCACGTATTGCGCCAGTTTCAAAGAAACGGCGTTCACTCAGTAGACACATAAGATGATAGGAGGAAAAAAAATTGTCAAAGAAAATAATATTACAATCGGGATCAGATACATTTTCAAGCAAATTCAAAACCGTTTGAGCGCCAAGACCGATATTTTTATCGTGGGGAGTTGCCGAGCCACCGTATGGTATGGAAAAGAATAGATATCCTTACTCTGAACACAAGCACCATGATTTGAATCCGAACCGAATCGGTTTTCCGCGAATAAACATCTTGCACGAGTGTCTTCCAAAATAGGGTATCATCTGTTCATCTATAGATAAGATGTGGCTGAAAACTCCGAACTGCATAAATTTTTCATTGAGAGCATCAATAATCGGTCGGACTTTCGCAAAGCGATCTGCTACGTTCAGATTGTTGTAATCCGAGAGGTAGAGAAATCTTTTTATGACTTCGAATCGATTTCGGCTCATCGCTTGCTTCATTATTTGCATAATTATCGATGTGTGGCAGCGTGTGATACCCCTGTTAGGTACAATATACCAATGAAGCGCCGCATTTCATTTGGTGTCACATCAATGGTTGCATTATTTTGAGTGGCATATAAATTCGTGAAGTGAGTAATATCCTCGATCAATGTTCCTTCAAAATACAATGAAAATATGTCATACGGTGACATACCACCTACACAAAGTCAAAAACTAAAAATTAAGACTCTAAAACGACTAAGGCCCGGTTGTTCGATAGTCAAACAACTCATGAATAATCTATCTATCGAATAAATTTTTTAAATTCTGTCAAATTCAATACAAATTTTACAAATTTATTCGCTAGAAATCTGAGGTCTGTTTGTCTATTGAACAACCGATATTAAAAAAAGTTGTTCACTTACCAATTTTTGTGCAAATTTCTTCCTTTTTCTAACCTTCCACGTTGATTGGTGCTCTGGTGTAAGTAAAATCCCCAGGTTTCTGCCAATCAGGAACTTCAAAATCTGCCTTTCCTTTGAATAACAGCTTTTTTAGGTCTTCCACGTCTTTTTGCGGCTTTCGATGTTGATGGTTGCGGCTCTTCAGTATCATTAGGTATTAAGTCATTGTCTCGAACGTACTGTAACTCCACTTCCCCGGTAATTTCATTCGCACAATCATCATTGCCATCATTTAGAGCAATTTGATTATCGTCGATATCTTCTTCATCAGTCACATAGTCTACTTTAGGTGGAATATACACGACATCAACATCTTTTCAACTCATAATGGCTTGATCTTCCTCGTCATCCGAACACGGCTCGTTCAAAGCAGCCATGATTTCTACCATGGTTAACACTTTTCGAAAAGACATTTTCTTTATATAAAACCACACCAAAATGCAATCATCTCACTTTTATTTGCCACACACACGTCTGCTCTGCAGAAAAGAATAACAATTATGACAAAGCAACAGCGAATATAAAGAAAAATTCGCAGAATTTTTCACAGCCTACTAGCAAAATGTCAAAGTCAATTAAATATCTACTTGACGACTTCTGGCCAGTGGTCGATTTTTCGACCACCAAAAATAACGCTCTTCTGGGAAGTAGAAAACTTTCAATATTGTTGCGGATATCAATTGATTATTGTTATTTGGTCTTTCCGCTTCCTCAACATGCAAAAATAAAATAAGTAATTTTAGTTTTAAGACTTTTTACTGAATTTTGAAAATTGGTCCAAAAAAGTCCTTTCTTCTCCCTGTCACGAAAATCTGCAAACTTTTATCTTTTTACGAAAAGCTAAAATCAATGCGTTAACAAAAGATCAAAATTGTCTTATCCATCAACGGTTTAAACAAAACATATCTAACGTTTGAGTTACATCGCTTCAAAGTTGCTGGTCGAAAAATCGACCAGCGGCCGAAAATGGGTTAAGTATTCTTTTGTTTTCTGCAAGAAGAATTTTAATCTTTGTTTTAATTCTTTAGCGTAATTTTCTATATTATATAATTTTTTTTTGTTTCTTATTGAATGATTTGGTAGGTATGGTAATTTTCCAAAGATAAATTCATATGGTGTGTAACCCGTTTCTACGTGTGGGGTAGTATTGTACGCGAATGTAAAATAGGGGATCCAAAAGTCCCATTCATCGTCTTTACAGAAATTTAGTAGGAATTCATTGAGTACCCTATGATTTCGTTCTATTGAACCTAACGTCTCATAATGGTAAGGTGCACTGAAAACTTGTTTAATGTCCAATAAACTACATATTTCTGACATTAATTGATTTGTGAATTCCGTACCCTTTTAAGATTTTAAAATTTCCGTATATCAAGATAAATTGTTCTACCAATGTTTTTGCAACAGTTTTTGCTTCTTTTGTTTCCATGGGGTATGTAACAACGTATTTTGTTAATTCGCATTCTATTGTTAGAATATATCTGTTGTAATTGGATACTCTCAGAGGACCCACTGTATCAATTGATACTACCTCAAAACTGGTTCCTGGTGTATCTGTTAAAATTAATTTTTCTTTTGTGTGTTTAATTATAAAAAGTCATTTTTCTCGAAAGCATGGTATTCGACGATTTGGGTTATCTTTGCTATCATGTTCTACTAAAAACGCTTTATATTTATGTGAAATCCATTTCTCTAACACTGTTTATTAAAAAGTTATTAATGAAAACATACTGACCTAAGTCATAATGAAGCCCCAATACATTTATGTAAAAAGTTATTTTTCTCAAAAGCATGATTTTCGACTTAGGCGGTTAATGCTTGTGACCACAGATATATTTACAATGTAGTTCAAAATTAAATTTAATGGATATGTGTTTATTTAAAAGAGATTTTAAAATTTTAATCACTTTTTCCTTTATTAAATGTAAAAATTCTTCAAGAATCAAATCTTCTTATCATTGTTTTCAAATCGAAAAGTTGATATATTTTGAAGCATGCATCAAAATATTTGATATTATTCTCTTCATCTACAATTTTAAAACAATTTTTTTTGTGATTGTGCGTACGTGAATCTCCATTACCTTTTTCAGTACATCTTCGTTACATTCATTGCACTCATCCGTTTTTTGTATTTGTATGTTCTATTAAGTGTACATGTCTTAGATATTCTTTTCTATCTGAGAAATTAATATCATATGTTGAACACTTCATTGATGATCCTTGATGATGTATTCTGGTATTTCGTTTTAAAGAAAAGTTTTGGTTGTATTCCTTTCCGCAGAAATCGCAATTGAATTTGGCCATTTTTTATTTTTTTTGTTGTAAAATTTTTTAATTTTAATTTTTTTCATAAAATTCTTTTTTTTATTTTTTTATAACAGTTTGTTGTGAAATTTTTGATAATAGTTTGTTGTGAAATTTATGAAAAACCGATACACGTTTTTCACTTTTAATTTTGTAAAAAATCCGTTTAAATTTTAATAAATTAAATTTGTTTACTAAAATATCCGATAAAATGTTCGATGCAAAACCGACACACGTTTATAACTTTGAAGTTAGTATAAACTATTGAATGTGTAAAACGTGTGTACTTTAATAAAAGTTAGGTTTTTGCTGTCAGCATTTTTTGAGCAGTAAAATTTTTGTGATATTAACCAATCAGAAAACAGTAGTGTTTTTTTCGATCAAATTTAATTTATTAAAACTTTTGCGATATTAACCAATCACAAAACAGCAAGTAAAATTCATAAGCAACAAACATCTTGTAATATGATATTAATTGAAAGTAGGGGTATCACCATGTTTACTAATTAATTATGGGTATTCACATAATGTTGCTATCAAATATGTAATAAAATCAAAGAAATTACAAAAATAAAAAATCATTGGTTTTATATTTATTTTATTTTATTTATCACAATTCCAAAAGTTCTGTAGTATTCTTTAAACATTTTAATATAATAAAATGAAAGTTAACATTCTTTTAATCAAATTTTAAATCAAATATTGCTATTCCATTTGGTGTCCTTCCTTTAAAGTTAATAGTCCAACTCTTTTCATTCATCATTATACCATATACCACTATGTGGTTTGGGTATAATGACTTTGTGCTGCTGTTTGTAACTACCAAAAATATTTGACCTAGATCCATCTTTTATTATACCGATCGACTCAGAATCACTTTCTGAGTCGATTTAGCGATGTCCGTCCGTCTGTGCGTCCATGTAAACATTGTAATCAAACTACAGGTCGCAAATATGAATATATTTTTTTGAAATTTGGTATATAAGCTTTAGGATGAACGCTATTGAAACTGGTGAAATTCGGTCCATGTTCAGACCTAGTCCCCATACAAATGACCCCTATGAAATCGACATAAGTTGTCATAAGATCCAAATTATCATAGAGATCTCATTCAAATAGGGTTTGTATATGTTTATTATATCCATTAATCACTAGTCCAAAAATAATGCCTTGAGTAATATTAATTATTTCCTGATAATTCTAAAAAATGAAAAAAAAAAAAATTATTATTAAATGAATAAAAATACACACATATTAAAAAAATCTTACCATCTTAAAGATTGTTAAATGAGCGGTGTTATTTTTATGACTATAATCGTTAGAAATCAATTATTGTCTTTTTATGTAATTTTCCTCATTTGATTAGAAAATTATATTACTTAATAATTATAAATATATAAAAAACATAAAAGTCCTATATAATTATTAAAGGGATCAATAGTGTTAAAAAATAATTGTATAGAATGCATTTTTTTTATTATAATGGAAACAAACAGACAGACAGATTTATACAAATATCGGATGTAATTTAGACACATGCATATGTAATATGATAAGCATAACTAACCCTAGTTGTGTATATGCGGACACATTTGATCATGTGATTTCACATTTTGAAATAAAAATTGATATATAAATGTGAACGGACATACAAATTTATATAAATAGCAGATGTATTTTAGTTAATATATACATAATATAATATACAATCAACATGTTATCGAAAGAAATATAGCACTTCCTTAAATTATTCTCAAATATTATTTACGATGAACATAAAAATAAACTGAGAAATATTCGATCACACCTGGAACATATAAAAATTTAAAAAAAAAATACAAAATAAATATGGTGAACATTATGAGGATTGTGTTTGGTCAAATGAAAATATTACATGTGGACTACACACTTGTTCGTGTATGAATAGAGAAAGGAAAGAAGAAGAAGCACAAAAACTAATGTATTTCTACCATATATCTAAATGTAATAATTGTAATTTCAAATAAAACAGTTAATTAAAAAAGAATGAAACACATTAGGTTTTCAACTCTAAGTAAAGCGAATATGGGTTTGAGTTTTTGCTAAATATTAGGTTTTCAACTCCAAGTAAGGCTTTTGGTTTGTTAATAAAAATTTAAACGTTCTTAAACTAGTGCTGCCAACAGAAAATATATACTTTAATATTAAAAAAAAAACAACTCTGTAGGTTTGTGGGCTTTTGTGATTTTGCTAAACAGACAGCGAACTCGGCGGTTCTGCTTACTAAAAAAGTATGTCAATAGCAAATATATACTTGAATATTTAAAAAACAACTCTGTAAGTTTGTGAACATGTTAAAGTCACACCACACCTAGCGGTCAGTAGCAATATGTACTTGAAGATTTAAAAAAAACAACTCTGAAGATGGATATGGGTGTGAGATTTGCTAAGCATTTCGAAATTCAACATAACTAATAGTATTGCTAACTATAAGTAAAACTAATATGGGTGTGAGTTTTTGTTAAACATTGCGAAATTCAACATGACTAATAGTATTGCTAACTATAAGTAAGGTGAATATTGGTGTGATTTTTGCTAAATGTGGTGAATATAGTGGCGCCTTTTGCGGTACTACTTGCGGTGACAATTGGAACTAAATACGCTCCACCAAATGTACTGAAAAAGTGGGTTAGAAGGATCTAGTAAAATTAATCTCGAAACAGAAATGTCTGTCAAATATGTGTACAGTCTGCTAACGTATCCATATCACAATCCCAAAGTTCCATGGTGGAACAAAGAGTTAGAAGATTCGAAATTAGAAAAAAATTGTTTTTGGAATATATTTAAGTATGACCCAAACAAACCTGCTAAACTACAAAAAGCTAATGGTTTGTACAAATGGAAAATTAAAAATTCACAAGCAAACTCTATAACCTCTTTTACTTCTACAATTAACCCAAAAAACAAAATTGATAAAATCTGGACAGCCATCAGAAACTTTACTGGTTATAAAGTCACACAGAACATACAGCGCATTTCTTCTCTGGACAACCCGGATGTAATTTTAAATGAAAATTTTGAAATAAGTAAATTCAGAAAATTCTTCTGATTCGAAATTCTCAACAATCTTTCAATTAAATAAAAACAAGTAAGAAAATTATAGTCGGTCTAGCCCGACTATACGATACCCTATACCATGGTTTAGAGACCCTATCTCTTCGGTCCAACTAATTAGATATAGCATATAAGCATAAACCAAATTTGAGTGGCATTTTTATTAATTTTTTTCGCTGCAGATATGAAAAAGTTCATATCGGATACTATATTTATATGGGGACTAGGTCGAAAAATGGACCGATCCTGACCGTATTTGGCAGAGTCACTTACACTTTGAAAAAATATATACAAACCAAATTTGAGAAAAATCTGTGCAATATTTTTGTTTTTTGATAGATTTAAGTGAAGATCGGGAAGCAGCTCTATATGGGGCCTATGACTAAGAATTTTCCTATAGGGATTATTGCTGAACTACTGATTAATGGATGTAATAGACACATACAAACCCAATTTAACTGAGATCTATATGATAATTTGGAACTTATGGCAATTTATGTCGATTTCATAGGAGTCATTTGTATGGGGACTAGGTCTGAACATGGACCGATTCTCACCAATTTCAATAGTGTTCATCCCATATATATACCAAATTTCATCAAAATATATTCATATTTGCGACCTGTAGTTTGATTACAAGTTTTACATGGACACACAGACGGACGGACGGACGGACATTGCTATTTCGACTCAAAAAGTGATTCTGAGTCGATCGGTATAATTAAAGATCGGTCTAGGACGAATATTTTTGGTTATTACAAACAGCAGCACAAAGTCATTATACCCAAACCACATAGTGGTATAGGGTATAAAAATGTGTTACAAAATCCCCAACAATTGAAACAATTAAAAACGCCCGGAATGTATGTATCATATTTCATATCAAATGTTGAAAATTCTACCACACAATATGATAATCAGAGATAATAATATATTCTACTACATTCCCAACAGTTTAAAAACAGCGTTGTTACTCCAATTCTCAATCCTGGAACCAACAAAACAACGATTAGTTCATATCGCACCATTTCTTTAAACCCTTGTTTATCAAAAGTTTAGATAAAATAATAGCCAACAGGTTGCGGTGGTTTTTGTTTAAAAACAAACTACAAAATAACCGTCAATTCGTTTTTAGAAAGGGGAGTTCAACAATTGATAGTCTACTTTATGTAGACTATCAAATTGCTTAGTGCCTCTCGTCACGAAAACTTTCGACCATGTATCGCTACACTTCGTGCATTTGACAAAGGAGGTACCCATTCAATAGTCGAACAATTAATTGATTGGAAAGTAGGTCCAAAGATTATAAGATACATCATCAATTTCACGACCAACGCGAAAATTACAGTAAAAATGCAAAACTGCTTTCCACTTAATAATGGAACACCTCAGGGTTCTCCATTATCAGTCATTCTCTTTATTATAGCAAACAACAAAGTTTAATAATATCTCGTCATAAAGATTTTCACTTTTGTGCCTATCCTGACGATGTTAATCAATAATTCGTTCAGAGAAGAAGAAAAATCTAACTCTATCCAGGTTTAGAGTTAGATTTTTCTTCTTCTCTGTCTTCTTAATGATTCTTCTTCTAGTCTTTTTAATGATATTAACCACTGGTGTGCATTTTCTGTAGCCACTCTCTCAACCACTAACAGAAAACAGAAGTCAGGACTTAAAATTGTACACATCAATGCGCAAAGTTTGAACAACAATGTCGATGAGTTTAGATTCCTCTTTATTGCTTCTGGAATTGACATCATATGTGTGTCGGAGACTTGGTTTAGTAGCAAAATAAGTGATAATATATATTATTTGCCTGGATATTATATATATCGCGCAGACAGGGAAAATAAAGCTGGAGGTGTAGCTATTTATGTGAGAAAAGAAATAAGCTCTATACAGAAATTTAAATCTAATACAAAAAGTCAAATTGAATACATTTTTCTAGAAATTAACACATTCAACAAAAATAAAATACTTATCGGCACTGTTTATATACCCAATAAACGGTTATATACATCCGAACAAAATCTTGATTTTTTATCCTTAATGGATAAAATTGAAAACTTATCATTATCATACAATGATATAATCATAGCCGGGGATTTTAACAGTAATCTTCTAACTGAATCTACTCTTTCAGACCCAATGCAAATACTTGGCCTTTTACCAGGAAACACAACAACGCCAACTCATTTTCCAAGTGGTTCCAATAGTCTTCTAGATGTTTTCTTTGTGAGCCAAAATCCGAATATTTTACACTATGACCAAATATCTGCACCTATTTTTTCTAGACATGATTTAATTTTTCTTATATATGATACCCCTGTAAGCCATGAAGACACCCATTACACATTTAGGGATTTCCGCAATATGGATCATATGCTACTAAATCATAAGCTTGATAGTATCCAATGGAGTTTAATATACAATATGGATAACGTAAATGATCAAGTAGTTTTCATGCAAAGTAACATTCAAGATATGTATAATGCTTGTGTACGAGAAAAAACCAAAATAATAAAGCCAAAACAACCTCCTTGGTTTAACTCAATAATAAAGCGCCTCATTGATGATCGGGATATATCCTATAAAAGATGGAAAAGATTTAAAACCCCAGAGCTACATTCAGTGTTTAAAAGTTGAAGAAATAAAGTAGTGAAAAGCATTAGTGAAGCGAAATCAACATACTACAATCATAAGTTCTCTTGTGCAATTGAAAGTAAACGTAAATGGAAGGAGATTCGTGGTATAGGTAAGGAAAAAAAACACTGCCACGGCGAACGCTGAAACTGATGTAGATAATCTTAATAATCGATTTGTTAATACTAACATAGATAGACCCAAACATAATTTGTATGAAGATATAGCTACAGTATCTGTTGAAAATACCTTTTCTTTTCGTTGCGCTCACCAATATGAAGTCTTAAAATTTTTTTCAAAAATAAAATCGAATGCAATTGGAATGGACGCAATTAATCCTTTTTTTTTTTAAAAATTATCACCCCATATCTTCTGCCATTCTTCACACATATATTTAATACAGTTCTTATGAAGTCTACTTTTCCAGATGCTTGGAAACATGCAAAAACTATTCCAACACCTAAAAATAACAATGATTTCCGTCCAATAGCTATTCTACCATTCTTGTCTAAAGTCCTGGAAAACATTATGCAAATGCAAATGGATGAATATATCAAAAGCATCTATCTTTTAACTGATAGACAGTCAGGATTCAGGCAAAGAAGGAGCTGCATCACTGCTTTGATTGATGTGGTAGAAAATTTAAGAAAAAATATGGACAATAAAATGGTATCTTTCCTTGTACTCTTAGATCACAGCAAAGCATTTGACACCGTTGATCATCCAATACTAATCTCTAAACTCAAAAAACTTTTTTATTTTTCAAACTCTGCATTTAAACTAGTATCATCATACCTTTCAGATAGATATCAATCTGTGACCTTAAATGGTAAGATCTCCAATGCCATGCATGTCAATAGAGGAGTCCCACAGGGGTCTATCCTTGGTCCTTTGTTCTTTTGCTTGTACATAAATGACCTACCTATTGTTGTTACCCATTGTAATATTCAGATGTATGCCGACGATGTACAGTTGTACGCCAGTACGAAAATTGACAACATTAGGAATTGTATAGATCCAAATAACCATGACCTAGGAAATATACATAGCTGGGCTATTATGAATGGGTTGTGCCTTAATCCAACTAAGTCAAAGTGTATTTTTATCACGAGAAACAATATACAATTGAATATTGATGGTCAAATTGAAATAAACAACACAAATATAGAGTTTGTGCAGACCTCAACAAATTTGGGTATAATTTTCAACTCTCAACTTTCGTAGTCAAATCACATAAACTCAGTAGTGGGAAGAGTTCATGCAATGCTTAGGAACCTGTGGGTAGTCCAATTGTCAACGCCGTTTAATATAAGAATGCTCTTAGCGAAAACATACTTAATACCAGTCCTCTTGTATGGTTGTGAAATATTTGCGAATTGTGATAGTGATGATTTCCGAAAACTTAATGTTACCTATAATAATATAGCAAGATATGTATTTAATAAGAAATGTAATGATCGCATCTCCTCATATTCTTATCAGATATACAACATGCGTTTTGAAAACTTGCTAAAATACAGGAGTTTAATAATGATGCACAAAATCCTGTATCTGAAAGAACCAGATTATCTCTTTCGGAATATAACGTTTGCAAGGTCAAATCGGGGTTACAAGCTTATTCAACCGAGATTCCACTATATGCAGTCTGAACGTCAATTCTTTGTCTATACATCCCGTCTTTGGAACAACTTGCGCAATAATATTCAATCGATTAGCAACATACATCTTTTTAAACAAAAACTGTTAAAAATATTATATTAAAACTATATTAAATCATTAAAGAAATCTAACAATTTGAAAATTTAAAAATAATACTATATGATTATTAAATTTTTTGTTTTTATTAAATGTTTATAAATGTTAATATTTTACTCTATATGTTTTAAATTGTATATTTAATATTTAATATCTAATACTTTTTAAGATAATTATATAACTTATGAATCTGTATTAACAAAATTGTGACACACTTTTAATCTAGCACTATAACTTATAAGAATTCGTTCTTGTTGTGCTAGAATTTCAATAAACAATAATAATAATAATAAAAAAAAAAAACTAAATGTAAATTCATACATATTTGTTGACTTCACTTATCGAACTTCTCATTATCTTGAGTTGATACTCTAAGCATACTGGGCATACTTATAAATAAGCTCTACAAGTTGAACGACCACATAGACTACTTACTGACTTCAATTCCGAGATTTACCAAAGCCCTCCAAAATCAACTGAAGTCTACCTCACTTCGGTTACGCTTGTAATATATATGTTGATTGTTTTAGGGTTGATTCTGTTGGAGTCGTGTTGGGTATCATCGTCAACTCAATAAAAATGATACCGTCATGTACTTTTCACAAAATTTGTTTTAATTCTTTATTTAGTTCGAATACATTTTATATTTTGCACACTTTTAAATATTGTTTTATATTAGATACAAGACTTAATTTATTTTCTATAAATCTTTATTTGTACACCTTTTATATATTGTTAAAGATACATTTTTTGTTTTTCCTTTAATAAATTGTTAAAGATACATTTTATATTTTTACACTTTAATAATATGTTCTTATTTGTATTTTTTTTATTTAACATTTGTGTCTATCACTTTACACTATACTCTCTTGACTCCCCCAAGATTAGCAATTAACCTAACTTAAATAACATTTTCTATGCCCTGAAAAACATATGTGTTGACCCATAAAATTTACAATTGTCTTCCGATGTATCACACAGTAATCGTATACCTTCATGTGAGGTCTACTTGTTTGTTCTACATATGGAGTTCCACATCTGTTCACATACGTAACTAAACACTTTCGTTCTGTTCTCAAATGAACTGTAAGCGTACCGCCACTTGAGTGCAACACGATATTGTTTTGTCATGTTTTTGGGTCTTTTTATTTTTATTACTATTTAAAATTTATTTAATTGTGAGTAACCTTGAGTTTATTATTTATCGCTACGCACATTACAAAAATACTTAATTGATATTTTGTTTTGGCTATGAGTAATACATTTGCATTACTCATGGGTATACTACACCCTTGCCCTAAAGAGAAATCTTACAATTTTTGTAAATACTCAAAATGAAAATTGTAGGATTGCTTATAATATATATGATTATTTTGGTTATCTTGTATTTCATTTCAAAATAAGCTAATACGGCCTAAGATTTTTAATGTAAATAAAACTGCATTTAAATGACATTTCTCTCCGACGTTTCGTCAATTCTTTGTTGACTTTTTCAAGGAAATTCTATTTAATTATAAAAAACATCACGTTAAAACAATTCTAAATAACACTATATATATAACAATAACTTACAGTAACATGAGTATTATTTATCACATTTAAAAATGAATTTAATTTACATTTAAAAAAAATTTTTATTTTTCATATCTTTTTAACAAGTTTTTGTGAAATGGTTTAACGTTATTTTTAATTTGCACCAATACATTCAGATCATCTATATCTACTATGGTATATGGACCATGATACGGTGATTCACTTTTTGTCCTATTACTTGCCTTCACTAATACTGAATCTCCTACTTCTAACTATGCTATTGCTATTTTTATGAGATTCTATGCTCCTTTTCTCTTTTACCGTATTTAATAGTTTCCTTGCACTTTCTAATGAGTATTTTTGCCTAACTTTTAATTCATTTGCATAATTCTCAAATTTATAAACCTTTTGATGATTCATGACTTCATCGCCTGGTAAACTTGCTAATTTGCCAAATATTAACTCAAATGGTGAGTACTCTGTATCCATGTGAGGAGTGATTTTATAAGCAAAGGAATAATATGGTATCCATTTATCCCATTCATCATCTTCCACGAAAGACAAAAAATACTCGTTGAGAACCCTGTGGTGCCTTTCAATTGTGCCTAACGTTTCGTGATGGTACGGTGCTGAAAATTTTTGTTCGATTTTCAACAATTTGCATATTTCCTTCATTAACTCGTTCGTGAACTCCCTATCTGACTTAAGTACTTTAAATAGTCCGTATTTCAGTATTACGTTATCTGTCAATATCTTTGCTGTTGACGTCGCTTCCTTTGTCCTCATCGGACAGGCAATTACATATTTAGTCAATTCGCATTGCATGGTTAGAATGTATCTATAGTCATTCGATGGACGTAAAGGTCCTACTGTGTCGATTACAACAGTATGAAAGCTTTTACTAGGTGTATCCGAAATGCAAAGTGGTTCTTTGGTGTGTCTTATCTGTTTATTCCTCTGACACAGATCACACCTTGAAACGTATTTTTTCACCATTTTTGTCATATCTTTCCAAACATATCTTTGTTTTAATTTTAGAATAGTTTTTCTAACTCGAAAGTGACCTCCCGTTGGGGTGTTGTGGAATAGTTCTATCTATTTTCATCTTTTACTTTTTGAGGCTTGTTGTATAGCATTATTGTGACGTTTGTGTTAATTTATTGAGCTCATTATACTTATTTTTAAATTCATCTGCAGATATCCTATTAAATATTGCATCGTCCTTAGCGAGTGCAAATTTTCTATATTTTGTATTTTGTAAACAAGATTGTAGTTTCTCCAGAAGTTTACCTAAGTAGTTCGGATTATCACCACATCTAACACGTGTTTCATTCTTCTTATCATCATTTTCTACAATGTAACATAAATTTTCATTTCTTTTATTTATAGGCCTTTTTTCAAATATAAACTTTAGTTTCCTTGCGCGCTTTACGTCATTTATGGATGTTCAATCCCATGCATGGTGTTGATCAGGCTCCTTATATGATGTATCATCGTTTGTTTTATCTGCTATTTCTGTAGTTTTTCCTTTTCTTTTCATGCCTCTAGTTATTATTAATGCCTTTTTTACGCTCTCGTCATTCTCCAGTGGTATCATTGATTTTAATATGTCTGAATCAATTTGTATTCTTGACAAAGCATCCGCGTTGGTGTTGTTAGTACCTTTCTTGTACACAATCTCGAAATCGTATTCCGAAAGTTCCAATCTTATCCTTGTCAACTTTGAACTCGGGTTCTTGTGTGAAAATAATGATACTAGCGGTCTGTGGTCAGTCACCACGGTGAATTTCCTTCCATACAGGTATGGTCTAAAAAATTGAATACCCCAATAAATTTCTAATAATACTTTCTCTATGACATGATTATTTCTCTCGTATTTGTTCAGTGACCTACTAGCAAAAGACATTGGCAAATCTTCGCCAATTATCCCTTGTGAAAGTACTGCGCCAAGTGCAAAATCTAATGCGTCCGTAGTTTAAATGAATGTCTCTTCCAAATTTGGGTATTGAAGTATAGGGGGTTTAATCAATCTCATCTTCAAATTTTCGAATCCCGATTGACATTGCCCTGACCAAACAAACTTTACTTTCTTCTTAAGTAATTCATTCAAACAGTTCGCGATTTGTGCAAAATCTTTTATAAACCTTCTGTAATAATTACAAAAAGCTATAAATCTTCTCACATCGTCGGCATTTTTCGGTACTGGATATTTAGAAATCGCCTCGAATTTGCTTGGGTCGGGCTTAATACCTTCCGCAGTAATCAGATGTCCTAAATAAACTACTTCAGGTTTTAGGAAACAACATTTCGCCGCATTCAACTTCAGATTGTATCTTGACAATCGTTCGAATACTTTGAGTAAGTTGTCGTTATGATGTCTTAAGCTGCATCCAAAAACTATTATGTCATCCACATATAAGAATGCTTCAGACTCTAAACCAGAAAGTGCTATGGTCAGCATCCGCTGAAAGCTATTCGAAGAAATCTTTAGGCCAAATGGTAATCTGGTATATTGATAATGACCATTCTGAGTCGAAAATGCCGTATAAGGTCTTGAGTCATGGTCAAGTTCTATCTGGTGAAAAGAACTTTTCATGTCCAATGTCGAAAAATACTTAGCCCTACCGAGTTTGTCGAGAATGTCGTCTAATCTTGTTAATGGAAACTTGTCACTAACGGCTTTATCATTCAGTTTCCTGAAATCAACGACCAACCTCCATTTTCTCAGATCAGTCTGTCCCTTCTTTGGAACTAACAAAAGTGGAGCATTATAGGGACTTATAGACGGTTCTATTAACCTGCTCTTCAATAGACCTTATAGCTGATTATTAATTTCTTCCGTATGTGTCTGTGGTAGACGATAATTTTTTATATGCACCGGACTCGTGTCCTGTAATTGAATCGTTTGTTTGTAAAAGTAGTTAGTGGTTAACTTCTCACCATCTAAATGAAAAATTGATTGATACTTTTCCAATATCGCTATAAGCTCTTCCCTGGCGTTGACATCCGTGTTATTCAAATTGAGTTCATCTAATAATTTTTTAAATCTATCTTTAGTATACCTTGTGCTATTGTTACCCATCCTATAGATGCTATAATTTTCCAAGGGGATAGTCTCTATTTTTAAATTTCTTATCACCGTTGTTTTATCAAGAACATTCAATAATCTTACGTGCTGATTTCCGTCTTTTGGAACAATTGCGTTTGCCAAAAACACTCCGTTTGCGATTTCCCTATTGCAAATTACGCCATCTTTTTCTAGTTTTAACTTAAAAGGTATAATTTCTGACCTCGGAGGGATCTTGACAACATTTACCGTATATGTGTCACTGTGTATGGGGATCGTTATCAGCTCACCCATAACCTTTACCGTTAGTATGTATCTTTCGTAATCAATATTGCAATTGTATTTGCAAAGGAAATCTCTTCCAATTATTCCATCCGTGTAAATAGGAAAGTCATCGTTTACAATTTGTACTTTTTTTTTATTGTATTATCTCCCAGTGGGATTTTCAAAGTGGTGGAACCCAAAGATCTTATCTTCTCTTTTGAGATTCCTGTTAAGCAGCAGTAATCATCCGGATCTTTTTCGTAATTCTGTAAAAGGTCTTCTTTACATAAGGAAACGTCAGCTCCTGTGTCGATCAAGAATGTCAACACAGCACTTGACCCTTGTATACATAACTTGATGTAGTTTCTTAAGTCGGATGAAATGCTTTATACCTTATCAATGTTTATTGGTCTTGATCCGGAGAGTCCGTGTACGTCACAGTCTCCGGATGCTGCGAGTTTCCCTGCTCTCGAACATGATTTACGTTCCGCCCTCTGTTCGCGCCGTTATAATTGTTACTATTTCCACGCTTGTTTCCATTGTTGTAATTGTTGCCACCTCTGTAGTTATTACCACGGTAGCCGTTACCACCTCTGTTATTATAACTATTACCTTCAGCACTATTGTTTGCATTATTATTGTATTTTTTCGGACCGTTGTTGTTGTAGCCGTTGCTGTTGCTATTATAACTTCTGCCGTTATATTTGCTGTTACCACCGTTATTATAATTGCTATAATTGTTCCTGTAGTTGTCATAACGGTTGTTACCATTTCTCTTGCCGTTGTTAACCCCTCTAAAGTTGTTACTGTACTGCACATTTTGATACATTATCCGTTTCTGCGCCATGTCTGAGGCTTTTTCCTCCGCTATTGATACCGCCTCCGCGAAAGTTTTCACACGACTTGCTTCTATAGTTCTTACAACCTCTTGGTCTTTTAATCCGTTCTTGAATGAATTAAATGCTATGAAGTTATTATTCCGCGAAATTATTTCCCTACTTTCTTCACCTAGATTCGTAATTTGTACCTCATGTACGTAATTTGAGTTCATGTACCAGTGTCTCTATTCTGTTGGAAAATTTCCTAACCGATTCATTCGTCTGTACCATCCTAGTTAGCTCATTTAACAACACGTTTGGGTTCTTTTTTGGTTTGTATGTCCTTCCTAGTGTACTTACCATATCCTGAATATTATTTCGTACCTCTACCTGCCTTACTCTATTTTGCACTTTGCTATCTAATTTTGTTCTAAATATAAAATCAAATAACGATTTCTGTTTTTGAGCAGCTATGCCGGCACTTACTATCTCTAAGCTTGCTAAAAATTCATTAACCTCTTCCTTATTGCCACTAAATTTATTAACTAACTTTGAAACTGAGGACAATTCATTCATGTCCAGCGGGACCTCCATTGCCTCTGGTTACAAATTCTGATTCTGATTTTCCATTTCCTTAATTCTACCTTCATCGTGTAGCTTTAATGCGTTTATATATTCCCTCTGCAACTTGTTAAAACGTTCCTAACAGGCCTCTCTTTCAGAACTAGTAATATCCTTACCACCTAATAGTTTTTCTACTTCCAATTTAATTTCGCTAAGACCTTGTCTTTTCGATGCTATAGTCTCTGTAGTATATGGATTGTTTAATGATTTCTTCGCGTTAGAAATTAGCCTATTCAAATCCGAATATATCCTTTCCATTAGCACAAAACAAATTTCACAACTTCATTTCACATTACATTTATTTGTTTGACACAGAATTTTCACTTTTGATTGTTACATAATATATTTGTTTATAAAAAAATGTTTTATATCAATTTTATTACTTATTTATTAATTTATTTCATATTATGACTTATTTATAAATTATAAAATTTCTTTCTTGTCATTTGTAGAAATTTATCCTTAACATATATAATTTTGCAAATGAAAAAAAACTTAAATTTTTATACATAAAATTTATCTACATCATTATTAAACATTTTGTATTTGGGCTCTTACGCCTTGTCTCCTAAATTGTTTTTTCACGTATCTTTTTAAATAGCGTACTATTATCACTATTGTTGCAACGACACAGATCATTATGATTACTAACAGCAGTTGGTGTTGCGAGCACTGTCTCTTGTAATGACGCTTGGTTTCCCATTTGTCAATTCTTTTATCTTTATTATTAAATTCGGATTATCCTCCTTTTTTTTCTCTTTTTTTTTACTTCTTTCAAATTATCGTATATATATATTTCATTTTTTTTTTTGCTTTGGTTAATTTAATTTAAGTTTACAATAGTAATAAGATATAAGTTTACTTAGCTTGATATAGTTGTGCTGTTCGGCCAGTCGGTGTGGTAGTTGCTTGATCGATATTGCTGATGATGGAGTATATATTTCGTTGATTATTTTGAAGTTGAATGTAATTTATGTTGATTATGTTGTCCTGTGGTCATCCAGTATTCCCATCCTTAGGATCGCCATGTAATATATATGTTGATTGTTTTAGGGTTGATTCTGGTGGAGTCGTGTTGGGTATCATCGTCAACTCAATAAAAATTACACCGTCATGTACTTTTCACAAAATTTGTTTTAATTCTTTATTTAGTTCGAATACATTTTATATTTTGCACACTTTTAAATATTGTTTTATATTAGATACAAGACTTAATTTATTTTCTATAAATCTTTATTTGTACACCTTTTATATATTGTTAAAGATACATTTTTTGTTTTACCTTTAATAAATTGTTAAAGATGCATTTTATATTTTTACACTTTAATAATATGTTCTTATTTGTATTTTTTTTATTTAACATTTGTGTCTATCACTTTATACTATACTCTCTTGACTCCCCCAAGATTAGCAATTAACCTAACTTAAATAACATTTTCTATGCCCTGAAAAACATATGTGTTGACCCATAAAATTTACAATTGTCTTCCGATGTATCACACAATAATCGTATACCTTAATGTGAGGTCTACTTGTGTGTTCTACATATGGAGTTCCACATCTGTTCACATACGTAACTAAACACTTTCGTGCTGTTCTCAAATGAACTGTAAGCGTACCGCCACTTGAGTGCAACACGATATTGTTTTGTCATGTTTTTGGGTCTTTTTATTTTTATTACTATTTAAAATTTATTTAATTGTGAGTAACCTTGAGTTTATTATATATGGTTACTCACATTACAAAAATACTTAATTGCTATTTTGTTTTGGCTATGAGTAATACATTTGCATTACTCATGGGTATACTACACGCTCCTAGAACGCAACTTAGAAAATCGAAGCTGTACTGAACTGAGCTATATAAACTGCATTCGGGGCGTTGCGTTGAACTCCTATTAACAACATGCTCTTCGAAACGAATATTAAAACTATATATACACAAAACTCTTCAGAATTTTACTTTATGGCACTATCAAACAAATAGTATTTATAAAAGGTAAAACAGTCTTAAAAGATACCTAAAATACCATCAACAATTTTAAGGATAAAAATTAACTGCAAAAAAATTAAATATACCAATACCAATATACCCGATTAATTCTGCGTTGTGACGCTATAAGACGTTGAAAAGCTTGATTTAGAGCCGTATGTATACAAAAATATGTGAATTTCTAAATTGTGTTTTATTTCGTTGGAAAGTGTTTAGTATTGCAAAGGATTGGTATATAGCTTTGAGAATTTTGAAAGTGGGATGTTGAAGGTGTCTGGTGGTAGAGTCCATGGTGGATGATTTCCTGTTTTGGGGTTAACATTTTTGTGTGGGATGTCCACTTTACGACTACTTTGTATTAAACGATACAAAGCGGAAAGAATTTTGGGCACTTTTTTTGTCTTAGTAAATTTCTTTGTTATTTGTTTGAGAGGTGTGTAATTGTCATATATAATTGTTCTGAAAATCTTTGTTGTTAAGATATCTCTTTGGGTTGTTAGGGGTAGAATATTGGATTCGAATAAAAGATTTTTTAATTGCTCCGAGAGCATTTCTAATTGCGGATTTTATTATTGTATCGATTTATGTTATGGTGGATTGTGTTGCGTGGCCGTTCCACCATGGGACTCTGTAATAATTGAGTTTATTTGTCTGTGGTATATATATGTTTTCTGATTGGAGAATAATTTTTGAAATATTAGCACTTTCCTTATTAATATTATTACAAATGGGTCTTACCATGTCGAAGGTAAAGCAGTTTTCTCTGAATTTATTCCAATCGCCATATTGAGTTCGGAATTTTGGTTTGAAATAGTTGTCTTCGCCTAAGTGTGGTGACAGAGATATAATTATGGGAAAGTGATCACTTCCACATAGATTGTCCTCTGTTCTTCACTCAGCTGAGGTAGCTAAAGCAGGGGACCGAAATGAAAGATCGAATATGAGTTGGTACCGTGTGTGTTTAAGTGAGTCGGAGATTTGTCATTTAACAATATATAGTGAGAATCGTTTGGGAATTTGAATAAAGTTTTACCTTTTTTATTGATTGTAGCAGGACCCCAACTTATGTGGGACTATTAAAATCCCCAGTTATGAGACAAGGCCAGCCTGTGTCGTCAAAAATATTTTCTAAGTACGTGATATTAAAGTTTTTGTCAGATGGTATGTATGCGCCAGTGATGCAAAATTTTAATTTAGATGTAACCGCAAAACGTAAAGCATCTAATGCCTGGTTTTCATTATGTCATTTTCAACGGCAATTGTTGTCAATTATTGTCAGTTGTATGAAAACGGGTTTTTATGTCTTGTCATTTACAACCCCTGGCAACATTTGACATCTGAAATGAAATTGCCATCATGTTGGCAATTTGTTTATGCTTGACAGCCGAATTTTTTGTTCGTTTATACGATGTAATGAATACGTAATGCATAGAAAATTACGAGATGTCAGTTGAGGCAATTGTTCGTTGTCAGCTTATATGACATAGTGAAAACCAGGCATAAGTCGGGGGGTTGTATTAATTTTGTCGTATTTCAATAAGTTATGAATCAATAGGACAACACAACCGTAACGGGTTGTATCCGTATTAATGTGATAGAAGGAATAGTTGATTGGTATTGGGATGTTTGGGTAAATATGTATATGTGTTTCTTGGAGTGTAATGATTTTTGGATTGTGTTTTTTTATTAGAATTTTTAATTTACTCTAATTGTTTATGTATCCATTTATGTTTCACTTGATGACATTAAGTGCCATTTGTCGAATTGCGTATTGTATTATTTCGTATGAATAGCTAGGGTTATTATTTAGCGAATAGATTATTTTTAAAAGTAAAGATGTGTTAGTAAAATGTGTTCCGGCGTGTGATTTAGGCTGTAGATCGGATTCCGAGACGGTTATTGAGTGCTATGTTATTAAGTGAAGACTTGCTGATGGGGTAAGAAATACGGGACCTGATGGTGTTTTTTTGAAGTGTTGGAGATTGTTGTTGTTCTGCTGGCCGGTGATGCATACAATGATCCATCATGCTTATGGCGTTTATTGTAAATTTTGAATGTAGTTTATTGTAAATTTTGAATGACGTTATTTAAACTCTTTATGCATAATAAAAATTGAACATTGTTTAGCATTATCGATATTGTTATTTATGCAGTTAATGCACTTGGGTTCCATCGCACTTGTCGTTATCTGTTAGATGATGTTCATTAGCACATTGAAAGCAGATCTTGCTGTTTTTGCAGAATTTAGCACTATGTCCGAATTGTTGGCTGTTATTACATTTCATTGGCAGTTGAATATATGGACGAACATTAACCTTTTGGTATCCAATTTTTATATCGGCAGGTAGTGTAGAAGAGGAAAAGTCTAAAATTGTGAGCCTACTTTCGATTAGTTGTTCGTTTACGAATTTGTTTATTTTTTTTAATTCGCTTAATTTCACTTACAGAAATTCCTCATAAATCGTTACAGTAAATAATACCATTTGTTTCATTTAATGTTATGTATTCTTTTACTTCAACTTTTATTGTATCAGATAACGCAATTAGTGTTGTTAGTTTGTTTGCTTGTACGTAGTTTTTTGTTTTTATTAATAAATTTGCACTTATTAATTTTTTGCATTCCTCATCTTCGTTAAATTTGTAATCATTGCATTTTTTTACTAAGGAGGGGGATACGTTTGTGAGTGTTTCTGTGCTTTCTATTCGATTCATTATAAACTATAAAGGGCCTGGTTGAGAGAAATTATTTATTATTATTTATTAATTTATTTTTTGTGAATATTTTTACACTCTTGAGTTTATGATACTAAATACTTTTATTTTGAGATGATTTAATATTGACTTTGTACAAAGTTTATTAAATTTTTATGATATGTTAATTACTATATGTACTCAGTTGACTTTTAAAATATTAGACTGTTTTAATTACTGCGCTGAAGGAGTTTTATAAGTCAGACATGTGCTTCGGGCTAAGCCTTGAGTCGAACTGAGAATTCAAAATAAAAATCAATAAATAATTACAAACCAAAGTGACTAGTCATTTTCTTCATTCTTCTTTATCCACATCGCACATTGGGTTGAAATGTGTCAAAAGTGAGCATTAATTCAAATTTTATAGCTAATATATTGTAATAAGTTTTGTTACCGGGTTAAAGCAGATAAAATTCACCATCAATAGCTGTCAAAAAAATATTTCCACGTTGTTTATTTTTTTTTGTACTCTCTCAAAGTTCAATAACTTTCGCTAATTAAGTGCAAAGTGGT
>CAVMKG010000766.1:0-2500 GCA_963682025.1 Cordilura impudica
AATTATTAATTTTAATTTTTTATTTTTAATTTTTAATCTTTAATTTTTAATTTTTAATTTTTAATTATTATTTTTTATTTTTAATTTTTTATTTTTAATTTTAAATTCTTAATTTTTAATTTTTAATTTTGAATTTTTAATTTTTAATTTTTAATTTTTAATTTTTAATTTTTAATTTTTAATTTTTAATTTTCAATTTTTAATTTTTAATTTTATATTTTTAACTTTTAATTTTTAATTTTTAATTTTTAATTTTTAATTTTTAATTTTTAATTTTTAATTTTTAATTTTTAATTTTTAATTTTTAATTTTTAATTTTTAATTTTTAATTCTTAATTTTTAATTTTTAATTTTTAATTTTTAATTTTAATTTTTAATTATTAATTTTTAATTTTTAATTTTTAATTTTTAATTTTTAATTTTTAATTTTTAATTTTTAATTTTTAATTTTAATTTTTAATTTTTAATTTTTAATTTTTAATTTTTAATTTTTGATTTTTAATTTTTAATTTTAATTATATATTATTAATTTTTAGTTTTTTATTTTAAATTTTTAATCTTTAATTTTTAATTTTTTAATTTTTAATTTTTAATTTTTAATTTTTAATTTTTAATTTTTAATTTTTAATTTTTAATTTTAAATTTTTAATTATTAATTATTAATTTTTAATTTTTTATTTTTAATTTTTAATCTTTAATTTTTAATTTTTAATTTTTAATTTTTAATTATTATTTTTTATTTTTAATTTTTTATTTTTGATTTTAAATTCTTAATTTTTAATTTTTAATTTTTAATTTTAAATTTTTAATTTTTAATTTTAATTTTTATTTTTTAATTTTTAATTTTTAATTTTTAATTTTCAATTTTTAATTTTAAGTTTTTAATTTTTAATTTTTAATTTTTAATTTTTAATTTTTAATTTTTAATTTTTAAATTTTATTTAAAATTTTTTATTTTTAATTTTAAATTTTTTATTTTTAATTTTAAATTTTTAATTTTTAATTTTTTATTTTTAATTTTTAATTTTTAATTTTTAATTTTTAATTTTTAATTTTTAATTTTTAATTTTTAATTTTTAATTTTTAATTTTTAATTTTTAATTTTTAATTTTTAATTTTTAATTTTTAATTTTTAATTTTTAATTTTTAATTTTTAATTTTAAATTTTTAATTTTTAATTTTTAATTTTTAATTTTTAACTTTTAATTTTTAATTTTTAATTTTTAATTTTTAATTTTTAATTTTTAATTTTTAATTTTTAATTTTTAATTTTTAGTTTTTATTTTTAATTTTTAATTTAAAATTTTTAATTTTTAATCTTTAATTTTTAATTTTTAATTTTTAATTTTTAATTTTTAATTTTTAATTTTTAATTTTTAATTTTTAGTTTTTAAATTTTAATTTTTAATTTTTAATTTTTAATTTTTAATTTTTAATTTTTAATTTTTAATTTTTAATTTTTAATTTTTAATTTTTAATTTTTAATTTTTAATTTTTAATTTTTAATTTTTAATTTTTAATTTTTAATTTTTAATTTTTAATTTTAATTTTTAATTTTAAATTTTTAATTATTAATTATTAATTTTTAATTTTTTATTTTTAATTTTTAATATTTAATTTTTAATTTTTGATTTTTAATTTTTAATTTTAATTATATATTATTAATTTTTAGTTTTTTATTTTAAATTTTTAATCTTTAATTTTTAATTTTTAATTTTTAATTTTTAATTTTTAATTTTTAATTTTTAATTTTTAATTTTTAATTTTAAATTTTTAATTATTAATTTTTAATTTTTTATTTTTAATTTTTAATCTTTAATTTTTAATTTTTAATTTTTAATTATTATTTTTTATTTTTAATTTTTTATTTTTAATTTTAAATTCTTAATTTTTAATTTTTAATTTTGAATTTTTAATTTTTAATTTTTAATTTTTAATTTTAATTTTCAATTTTTAATTTTTAATTTTATATTTTTAACTTTTAATTTTTAATTTTTAATTTTTAATTTTTTAATTTTTAATTTTTAATTTTTAATTTTTAATTTTTAATTTTTAATTTTTAATTTTTAATTTTTAATTTTTAATTTTTAATTTTTAATTTTTAATTCTTAATTTTTAATTTTTAATTTTTAATTTTTAATTTTAATTTTTAATTTTTAATTATTAATTTTTAATTTTTAATTTTTAATTTTTAATTTTTAATTTTTAATTTTTAATTTTTAATTTTTAATTTTTAATTTTTAATTTTAATTTTTAATTTTTAATTTTTAATTTTTAATTTTTGATTTTTAATTTTTAATTTTAATTATATATTATTAATTTTTAGTTTTTTATTTTAAATTTTTAATCTTTAATTTTTAATTTTTAATTTTTAATTTTTAATTTTTAATTTTTAATTTTTAATTTTTAATTTTTAATTTTTAATTTTTAATTTTTAATTTTTAATTTTTAATTTTTAATTTTTAATTTTTAATTTTTAATTTTTAATTTTTAATTTTTA
>CAVMKG010000766.1:7500-20000 GCA_963682025.1 Cordilura impudica
AATTTTTAATTTTTAATTTTAAATTTTTAATTTTTAATTTTAATTTTTATTTTTTAATTTTTAATTTTAATTTTTAATTTTCAATTTTTAATTTTAAGTTTTTAATTTTTAATTTTTAATTTTTAAATTTTATTTAAAAATTTTTATTTTAATTTTAAATTTTTTATTTTTAATTTTAAATTTTTAATTTTTAATTTTTTATTTTTAATTTTTAATTTTTAATTTTTAATTTTTAATTTTTAATTTTTAATTTTTAATTTTTAATTTTTAATTTTTAATTTTTAATTTTTAATTTTTAATTTTTAATTTTTAATTTTCAATTTTTAATTTTGAATTTTTAATTTTTAATTTTTAATCTTAATTTTTAATTTTTAATTTTTAATTTTCAATTTTAAATTTTTAATTTTTAATTTTTATTTTTTAATTTTTAATATTTAATTTTTAATATTTAATTTTTTATTTTTAATTTCTAATTTTTAATTTTTAATTTTAAATTTTTAATTTTTAATTTTTAATTTTTAATTTTTAATTTTTAATTTTTAATTTTTAATTTTTAATTTTTAATTTTTAATTTTTAATTTTTAATTTTTAATTTTTAATTTTTAATTTTTAATTTTTAATTTTTAATTTTTAATTTTTAATTTTTAATTTTTAATTTTTAATTTTTAGTTTTTAATTTTTAATTTTAATTTTTAATTTTTAATTTTTAATTTTTAATTTTTAATTTTTAATTTTTAATTTTTAATTTTCAATTTTTAATTTTTAATTTTATATTTTTAACTTTTAATTTTTAATTTTTAATTTTTAATTTTTAATTTTTAATTTTTAAGTTTTAATTTTTAATTTTTAATTTTAAATTTTTAATTTTTAATTTTAATTTTTTATTTTTTAATTTTTAATTTTTAATTTTCAATTTTTATTTTAAGTTTTTAATTTTTTAATTTTTAATTTTTAATTTTTAAATTTTATTTAAAATTTTTTATTTTTAATTTTAAATTTTTTATTTTTAATTTTAAATTTTTAATTTTTAATTTTTTATTTTTAATTTTTAATTTTTAATTTTTAATGTTTAATTTTTAATTTTTAATTTTTAATTTTTAATTTTTAATTTTTAATTTTTAATTTTTAATTTTTAATTTTTAATTTTTAATTTTTAATTTTTAATTTTTAATTTTTAATTTTTAATTTTTAATTTTAAATTTTTAATTTTTAATTTTTAATTTTTAATTTTTAATTTTTAATTTTTAATTTTTAATTTTTAATTTTTAATTTTTAATTTTTAATTTTTAATTTTTAATTTTTAATTTTTAATTTTTAATTTTTAATTTTTAATTTTTAATTTTTAATTTTTAATTTTTAATTTTTAATTTTTAATTTTTAATTTTTAATTTTTAATTTTTAATTTTTAATTTTTAATTTTTAATTTTTAGTTTTTAATTTTTAATTTTTAATTTTTAATTTTTAATTTTTAATTTTTAATTTTAATTTTAATTTTAAATTTCTAATTTTTAATTTTTAATTTTTAATTTTTACATTTTAATTTTTAATTATATATTATTAATTTTTAATTTTTAATCTTTAATTTTAATTTTTAATTTTAATTTTTAATTTTTAATTTTTAATTTTAATTTTTAATTTTTAATTTTTAATTTTTAATTTTTAATTTTTAATTTTTAATTTTTAATTTTTAATTTTTAATTTTTAATTTTTAATTTTTAATTTTTAATTTTTAATTTTTAATTTTTAATTTTTTATTTTTAATTTTAATTTTTAATTTTTAATTTTTAATTTTTAATTTTTAATTTTTAATTTTTAATTTTTAATTTTTAATTTTTAATTTTTAATTTTTAATTTTTAATTTTTAATTTTTAATTTTTTAATTTTTAATTTTTAATTTTTAATTTTTAATTTTTAATTTTTAATTTAAAATTTAAAATTTTTAATTTTTAATTTTTAATTTTTAATTTTTAATCTTTAATTTTTAATTTTTAATTTTTAATATTTAATTTTTAATATTTAATTTTTAATTTTAATTTTTAATTTTTAATTTTTAATTTAATATTTTTAATTTTAAATTTTTAATTTTTAATTTTTAATATTTAATTATTAATTTTTAATTTTTAATTTTTAATTTTTAATTTTTAATTTTTAATTTTTAATTTTTAATTTTTAATTTTTAATTTTTTTTAATTTTTAATTTTTAATTTTTAATTTTTAATTTTTAATTTTTAATTTTTAATTTTTAATTTTTAATTTTTAATTTTTAATTTTTAATTTTTAATTTTTAATTTTTAATTTTTAATTTTTAATTTTTAATTTTTAATTTTTAATTTTTAATTTTTAATTTTTTAATTTTTAATTTTTAATTTTTAATTTTTAATTTTTAATTTTTAATTTTAATTTTTTATTATTAATTTTTAATTTTTAATTTTTAATTTTTAATTTTTAATTTTTAATTTTTAATTTTTAATTTTTAATTTTTAATTTTTAATTTTTAATTTTTAATTTTTAATTTTTAATTTTTAATTTTTAATTTTTAATTTTTAATTTTAAATTTTTAATTTTTAATCTTTAATTTTTATTTTTAATTTTTAATTTTTAATTTTTAATTTTTAATATTTAATTTTTAATATTTAATTTTTAAAATTTAATTTTTAATTTTTAGTTTTTAATTTTTTATTTTTAATTTTTAATTTTTAATTTTTAATTTTTAATTTTTAATTTTTAATTTTTAATTTTTAATTTTTAATTTTTAATTTTAAATTTTTAATTTTTAATTTTTAATTTTTAATTTTTAACTTTTAATTTTTAATTTTTAATTTTTAATTTTAATTTTTAATTTTTAATTTTTAATTTTTATTTTTAATTTTTAATTTAAAATTTTTAATTTTAAATTTTAAATTTTTAATTTTTAATTTTTAATTTTTAATTTTTAATTTTTAATTTTTAATTTTTAATTTTTAATTTTTAATTTTTAATTTTTAATTTTTAATTTTTAATTTTTAATTTTTAATTTTTAATTTTTAATTTTTAATTTTTAATTTTTAATTTTTAATTTTTAATTTTTAATTTTTAATTTTTAATTTTTAATTTTTAATTTTAATTTTAAATTTTTAATTTTAATTTTAATTTTAAATTTTAATTATTAATTATTAATTTTTAATTTTTTATTTTTTATTTTTAATTTTTAATCTTTAATTTTTAATTTTTATTTTTTATTTTTTATTTTTAATTTTTTATTTTTAATTTTAAATTTTTAATTTTTAATTTTTAATTTTTAATTTTTAATTTTTAATTTTTAATTTTTAATTTTTAATTTTTAATTTTTAATTTTTAATTTTAATTTTAATTTTTAATTTTTATTTTTAATTTTTAATTTTTAATTTTTAAAATAATTTTAATTTTTAATTTTTAATTTTTAATTTTTAATTTTTAATTTTTAATTTTTAATTTTTAAGTTTAATGTTTAATTTTTAATTTTTAATTTTTAATTTTTAATTTTTAATTTTTAATTTTTAATTTTTAATTTTTAATTTTTAATTTTTAATTTTTAATTTTTAATTTTTAATTTTTAATTTTTAATTTTTAATTTTTAATTTTTAATTTTTAATTTTTAATTTTTAATTCTTAATTTTTAATTTTTAATTTTTAATTTTTAATTTTTAATTTTTAATTTTTAATTTTTAATTATTAATTTTTAATTTTTAATTTTTAATTTTAATTTTTAATTTTTAATTTTTAATTTTTAATTTTTAATTTTTGATTTTTAATTTTTAATTTTAATTATATATTATTAATTTTTTATTTTAAATTTTTAATCTTTAATTTTAATTTTTAATTTTTAATAATTTTAATTTTTAATTTTTAATTTTTAATTTTAAATTTTTAATTATTAATTATTAATTTTTAATTTTTTATTTTTAATTTTTAATCTTTAATTTTTAAGTTTTAATTTTTATTTTTTATTTTTAATTTTTTATTTTTAATTTTAAATTCTTAATTTTTAATTTTTAATTTTGAATTTTTTATTTTTAATTTTTAATTTTTAATTTTTAATTTTTAATTTTTAATTTTTAATTTTTAATTTTTAATTTTTAATTTTTAATTTTTAATTTTTAATTTTTAATTTTTAATTTTTAATTTTAATTTTTAATTTTTAATTTTTAATTTTTAATTTTAAATTTTAAATTTTTAATTTTTAATATTTAATTATTAATTTTTAATTTTTAATTTTTAATTGTTAATTTTTAATTTTTAATTTTAATTTTTAATTTTTAATTTTTAATTTTTAATTTTTAATTTTTAATTTTTAATTTTTAATTTTTCATTTTTAATTTTTAATTTTTAATTTTTAATTTTTAATTTTTAATTTTTAATTTTTAATTTTTAATTTTTAATTTTTAATTTTTAATTTTTAATTTTTAATTTTAATTTTTAATTTTTAATTTTTAATTTTTAATTTTTAATTTTTAATTTTTAATTTTTAATTTTTAATTATTAATTTTTAATTTTTAATTTTTAATTTTTAATTTTTAATTTTTAATTTTAATTTTTAATTTTTAATTTTTAATTTTTAATTTTTAATTTTTGATTTTTAGTTTTTAATTTTAATTATATATTATTAATTTTTAATTTTTGATTTTAAATTTTTAATTTTTAATTTTTAATTTTTAATTGTTAATTTTTAATTTTTAATTTTTAATTTTTAATTTTTAATTTTTAATTTAATTTTTAATTTTTAATTTTTAATTTTTAATTTTTAATTTTTAATTTTTATTTTTAATTTTTAATTTTTAATTTTTATTTTAAATTTTTTATTTTTAATTTTAAATTTTTAATTTTTAATATTTAATTATTAATTTTTAATTTTAATTTTTAATTTTTAATTTTTAATTTTTAATTTTTAATTTTTAATTTTTAATTTTTAATTTTTAATTTTTAATTTTTAATTTTTAATTTTTAATTTTAAATTTTTAATTTTTAATTTTTAATTTTTAAATTTTAATTTTTAATTTTTAATTTTTAATTTTTAATTTTTATTTTAAATATTTTATTTTTAATTTTAAATTTTTAATTTTAAATTTTTAATTTTTAATATTTAATTAATAATTTTTAATTTTTAATTTTTAATTATTAATTTTTAATTTTTAATTTTTAATTTTTAATTTTTAATTTTTAATTTTTAATTTTTAATTTTTAATTTTTAATTTTTAATTTTTAATTTTTAATTTTTAATTTTTAATTTTTAATTTTTAATTTTTAATTTTTAATTTTTAATTTTTAATTTTTAATTTTTAATTTTTAATTTTTAATTTTTAATTTTTAATTTTTAATTTTTAATTTTTAATTTTTAATTTTTAATTTTTAATTTTTAATCTTTAATTTTTAATTTTTAATTTTTAATTTTCAATTTTAGATTTTTAATTTTTAATTTTTAATTTTTATTTTTTAATTTTTAATATTTAATTTTTAATATTTAATTTTTTATTTTTAATTTTTAATTTTTAATTTTTAATTTTTAATTTTTAATTTTTAATTTTTAATTTTTAATTTTTAATTTTTAATTTTTAATTTTTAATTTTTAATTTTTAATTTTTAATTTTTAATTTTTAATTTTAAATTTTTAACTTTTAATTTTTAATTTTTAATTTTTAAGTTTTAATTTTTAATTTTTAATTTTTAATTTAAAATTTTTAATTTTTAATTTTAATTTTTATTTTTTAATTTTTTATTTTTAATTTTTAATTTTTAATTTTCAATTTTTAATTTTAAGTTTTTAATTTTTAATTTTTAATTTTTAATTATTAATTTTTAAATTTTATTTTAAATTTTTTATTTTTAATTTTAAATTTTTTATTTTTAATTTTAACTTTTTAATTTTTAATTTTTTATTTTTAATTTTTAATTTTTAATTTTTAATTTTTTAATTTTAATTTTTAATTTTTAATTTTTAATTTTTAATTTTTAATTTTTAATTTTTAATTTTTAATTTTTAATTTTTAATTTTTAATTTTTAATTTTTAATTTTTAATTTTTAATTTTTAATTTTTAATTTTTAATTTTTAATTTTTAATTTTTAATTTTTAATTTTTAATTTTTTATTTTTAATTTTTAATTTTTAATTTTTAATTTTTAATTTTTAATTTTTAATTTTTAATTTTTAATTATTAATTATAAATTTTTAATTTTTAATTTTTTATTTTTAATTTTTAATCTTTAATTTTTAATTTTTAATTTTTAATTTTTAATTTTTAATTTTTAATTTTTAATTTTTATTTTTTAATTTTTAATTTTTAATTTTTAATTTTTAATTTTTAATTTTTAATTTTTAATTTTAAATTTTTAATTTTTAATTTTAAATTTTTAATTTTTAATTTTTAATTTTTAATTTTTAATTTTTAATTATTAATTTTTAATTTTTAATTTTTAATTTTTAATTTTTAATTTTTAATCTTTAATTTTAAATTTTTAATTTTCAATTTTAAATTTTTAATTTTTAATTTTTAATTTTTATTTTTTAATTTTTAATATTTAATTTTTAATATTTAATTTTTTATTTTTAATTTTTAATTTTTAATTTTTAATTTTTAATTTTTAATTTTTAATTTTTAATTTTTAATTTTTAATTTTTAATTTTTAATTTTTAATTTTTAATTTTTAATTTTTAATTTTTAATTTTTAATTTTTAATTTTTAATTTTTAATTTTTAATTTTTAATTTTTAATTTTTAATTTTTAATTTTTAATTTTTAATTTTTAATTTTTAATTTTTAATTTTTAATTTTTAATTTTTAATTTTTAATTTTTAATTTTTAATTTTTAATTTTTAATTTTAAATTTTTAATTTTTAATTTTTAATCTTTAATTTTTAATTTTTAATTTTTAATTTTTAATTTTTTATTTTTAATTTTTAATTTTTAATTTTTAATTTTTAATTTTTAATTTTTAATTTTTAATTTTTAATTTTTAATTTTTAATTTTTAATTTTTAATTTTTAATTTTTAATTTTTGATTTTTAGTTTTTAATTTTAATTATATATTATTAATTTTTAATTTTTTATTTTAAATTTTTAATCTTTAATTTTTAATTTTTAATTTTTAATTTTTAATTTTTAATTTTTAATTTTTATTTTTATTTTTTAATTTTTAATTTTTAATTTTTAATTTTTAATTTTTAATTTTTAATTTTTATTTTAAATTTTTTATTTTTAATTTTAAATTTTAAATTTTTAATATTTAATTATTAATTTTTAATTTTAATTTTTAATTTTTAATTTTTAATTTTTAATTTTTAATTTTAAATTTTTAATTTTTAATTTTTAATTTTTAATTTTTAATTTTTAATTTTTAATTTTTAATTTTTAATTTTTAATTTTTAATTTTTATTTTAAATATTTTATTTTTAATTTTAAATTTTTAATTTTAAATTTTTAATTTTTAATATTTAATTAATAATTTTTAATTATTAATTTTAAATTATTAATTTTTAATTTTTAATTTTTAATTTTTAATTTTTAATTTTTAATTTTTAATTTTTAATTTTTAATTTTTAATTTTTAATTTTTAATTTTAAATTTTTAATTTTTAATTTTTAATTTTTAATTTTTAATTTTTAATTTTTAATCTTTAATTTTTAATTTTTAATTTTTAATTTTTAATTTTTAATTTTTAATTTTTAATTTTTAATATTTAATTTTTAATATTTAATTTTTTATTTTTAATTTTTAATTTTTAATTTTTAATTTTTAATTTTTAATTTTTAATTTTTAATTTTTAATTTTTAATTTTTAATTTTTAATTTTTAATTTTTAATTTTTAATTTTTAATTTTTAATTTTTAATTTTTAATTTTTAATTTTTAATTTTTAATTTTTAATTTTTAATTTTTAATTTTTAATTTTTAATTTTTAATTTTTAATTTTTAATTTTTAATTTTTAATTTTTAATTTTTAATTTTTAATTTTTAATTTTTAATTTTTAATTTTTAATTTTTAATTTTTAATTTTTAATTTTTAATTTTTAATTTTAAATTTTTAATTTTTAATTTTTAATTTTTAATTTTTAAGTTTTAATTTTTAATTTTTAATTTTTAATTTTTAATTTAAAATTTTTAATTTTTAATTTTTATTTTTTAATTTTTAATTTTTAATTTTTAATTTTCAATTTTTAATTTTAAGTTTTTAATTTTTAATTTTTAATTTTTAATTATTAATTTTTAAGTTTTATTTTAAATTTTTTATTTTTAATTTTAAATTTTTTATTTTTAATTTTAACTTTTTAATTTTTAATTTTTTATTTTTAATTTTAACTTTTTAATTTTTAATTTTTTATTTTTAATTCTTAATTTTTAATTTTTAATTTTTAATTTTTAATTTTTAATTTTTAATTTTTAATTTTTAATTTTTAATTTTTAATTTTTAATTTTTAATTTTTAATTTTTAATTTTTAATTTTTAATTTTTAATTTTTAATTTTTAATTTTTAATTTTTAATTTTTAATTTTTAATTTTTAATTTTTAATTTTTAATTTTTAATTTTTAATTTTTAATTTTTAATTTTTAATTTTTAATTTTTAATTTTTAATTTTTAATTTTTAATTTTTAATTTTTAATTTTTAATTTTTAATTTTTAATTTTTAATTTTTAATTTTTAATTTTTAATTTTTAATTTTTAATTTTTAATTTTTAATTTTTAATTTTTAATTTTTAATTTTTAATTTTAAATTTTTAATTTTTAATCTTTAATTTTTAATTTTTAATTTTTAATTTTTAATTTTTAATTTTTAATTTTTAATTTTTAATTTTTAATTTTTAATTTTTAATTTTTAATTTTTAATTTTTAATTTTAAATTTTTAATTTTTATTTTTAATTTTTAATTTTTAATTTTTAATTTTTATTTTAAATTTTTTATTTTTAATTTTAAATTTTTAATTTTTAATATTTAATTATTAATTTTTAATTTTAATTTTTAATTTTTAATTTTTAATTTTTAATTTTTAATTTTTAATTTTTAATTTTTAGTTTTTAATTTTTAATTTTTAATTTTTAATTTTTAATTTTTAATTTAAAATTTTTAATTTTTAATTTTTAATTTTTAATTTTTAATTTTTAATTTTTAAATTTTAATTTTTAATTTTTAATTTTTAATTTTTAATTTTTATTTTAAATATTTTTTTTTTAATTTTAAATTTTTAATTTTTAATTAATAATTTTTAATTTTTAATTTTTAATTTTTAATTTTTAATTTTTAATTTTTAATTTTTAATTTTTAATTTTTAATTTTTAATTTTTAATTTTTAATTTTTAATTTTTAATTTTTAATTTTTAATTTTTAATTTTTAATTTTTAATTTTTAATTTTTAATTTTTAATTTTTAATTTTTAATTTTTAATTTTTAATTTTTAATTTTTAATTTTTAATTTTTAATTTTTAATTTTTAATTTTTAATTTTTAATTTTTAATTTTTAGTTTTTAATTTTTAATTTTTAATTTTTAATTTTTAATTTTTAATTTTTAATTTTTAATTTTTAATTTTTAATTTTTAATCTTTAATTTTTAATTTTTAATTTTTAATTTTTAATTTTTAATTTTTAATTTTTAATTTTTAATTTTTAATTTTTAATTTTTAATTTTTAATTTTAATTTTTAATTTTTAATTTTAAATTTTTAATTCTTAATAATTTTTAATTTTTAATTTTTAATTTTTAATTTTTAATTTTTAATTTTTAATTTTTAATTTTTAATTTTTAATTTTTAATTTTTAATTTTTAATTTTTAATTTTTAAATTTTTAATTTTTAATTTTTAATTTTTAATTTAAATTTTTAACTTTTAATTTTTAATTTTTAATTTAAAATTTTTAATTTTTATTTTTTAATTTTTAATTTTCAATTTTTAATTTTTAGTTTTTAATTTTTAATTTTAATTTTATATTTTTAATTTTTAATTTTTAATTTTTAATTTTTAATTTTTAATTTTTAATTTTTAATTTTTAATTTTTAATTTTTAATTTTTAATTTTTAATTTTTAATTTTTAATTTTTAATTTTTAATTTTTAATTTTTAATTTTTAATTTTAAATTTTTAATTTTTAATTTTAAATTTTTAATTTTTAATTTTTAATTTTTAATTTTTAATTATTAATTTTTAATTTTTCATTTTTAATTTTTAATTTTTAATTTTTAATTTTTAATTTTTAATTTTTAATTTTAAATTTTTAATTTTTAATTTTTCAATTTTAATTTTTCATTTTTAATTTTTAATTTTCAATTTTTAATTTTTAATTTTAAATTTTTAATTTTAAATTTTTAATTTTTAATTTTTAATTTTTAATTCTTAATTTTTCATTTTTAATTTTTAATTTTTGATTTTTAATTTTTAATTTTTAATTTTTAATTTTTAATTTTTAATTTTTAATTTTTAATTTTTAATTTTTAATTTTTAATTTTTAATTATTAATTATAAATTTTTAATTTTTAATTTTTTATTTTTAATTTTTAATCTTTAATTTTTAATTTTTAATTTTTAATTTTTAATTTTTAATTTTTAATTTTTAATTTTTAATTTTTAATTTTTAATTTTTAATTTTTAATTTTTAATTTTTAATTTTTAATTTTTAATTTTTAATTTTTAATTTTTAATTTTTAATTTTTAATTTTTAATTTTTAATTTTTAATTTTTAATTTTTAATTTTAAATTTTTAATTTTTAATTTTTAATTTTTAATTTTTAATTTTTAATTTTTAATTTTTAATTATTAACTTTTAATTTTTAATTTTTAATTTTTAATTTTTAATCTTTAATTTTTAATTTTTAATTTTTAATTTTCAATTTTAAATTTTTTATTTTTAATTTTTAATTTTTATTTTTTAATTTTTAATATTTAATTTTTAATATTTTATTTTTTATTTTTAATTTTTAATTTTTAATTTTTAATTTTTAATTTTTAATTTTTAATTTTTAATTTTTAATTTTTAATTTTTAATTATTAATTATAAATTTTTAATTTTTAATTTTTTATTTTTAATTTTTAATCTTTAATTTTTAATTTTTAATTTTTAATTTTTAATTTTTAATTATTAATTTTTAATTTTTAATTTTTAATTTTTAATTTTTAATTTTTAATCTTTAATTTTTAATTTTTAATTTTTAATTTTCAATTTTAAATTTTTAATTTTTAATTTTTAATTTTTATTTTTTAATTTTTAATATTTAATTTTTAATATTTAATTTTTTTATTTTTAATTTTTAATTTTTAATTTTTAATTTTTAATTTTTAATTTTTAATTTTTAATTTTTAATTTTTAATTTTTAATTTTTAATTTTTAATTTTGAATTTTTAATTTTTAATTTTTAATTTTTAATTTTTAATTTTTAATTTTTAATTTTTAATTTTTAATTTTTAATTTTTAATTTTTAATTTTTAATTTTAAATTTTTAATTTTTAATTTTTAATCTTTAATTTTTAATTTTTAATTTTTAATTTTTAATTTTTAATTTTTAATTTTTAATTTTTTATTTTTAATTTTTAATTTTTAATTTTTAATTTTTAATTTTTAATTTTAAATTTTTAACTTTTAATTTTTAATTTTTAATTTAAATTTTTAATTTTTATTTTTTAATTTTTAATTTTCAATTTTTAATTTTTAGTTTTTAATTTTTAATTTTAATTTTATATTTTTAATTTTTAATTTTTAATTTTTAATTTTTAATTTTTAATTTTTAATTTTTAATTTTAAATTTTTAATTTTTAATTTTAAATTTTTAATTTTTAATTTTTAATTTTTAATTTTTAATTATTAATTTTTAATTTTTCATTTTTAATTTTTAATTTTTAATTTTAAATTTTTAATTTTTAATTTTTCAATTTTAATTTTTCATTTTTAATTTTTAATTTTCAATTTTTAATTTTTAATTTAAATTTTTAATTTTAAATTTTTAATTTTTAATTTTTAATTTTAATTTTTAATTTTTAATTTTTAATTCTTAATTTTTAATTTTTAATTTTTAATTTTTTGATTTTTAATTTTTAATTTTTAATTTTTAATTTTTAATTTTTAATTTTTAATTTTTAATTTTTAATTTTTAATTATTAATTATAAATTTTTATTTTTAATTTTTTATTTTTAATTTTTAATCTTTAATTTTTAATTTTTAATTTTTAATTTTTAATTTTTATTTTAATTTTTAATTTTTAATTTTTAATTTTTAATTTTTAATTTTTAATTTTTAATTTTTAATTTTTAATTTTTAATTTTTTAATTTTTAATTTTTAATTTTTAATTTTTAATTTTTAATTTTTAATTTTTAATTTTTAATTTTTAATTTTTAATTTAAAATTTTTAATTTTTATTTTTTAATTTTTAATTTTCAATTTTTAATTTTTAGTTTTTAATTTTTAATTTTAATTTTATATTTTTAATTTTTAATTTTAATTTTTAATTTTTAATTTTTAATTTTTAATTTTTAATTTTTAATTTTTAATTTCTAATTTTTAATTTTTAATT
>CAVMKG010000766.1:25000-38301 GCA_963682025.1 Cordilura impudica
ATTTTTAATTTTTAATTTTTAATTTTTAATTTTTATTTTTTAATTTTTTATATTTAATTTTTAATTTTTAATTTTTAATATTAAATTTTTAATATATAATTTTTGATTTTTAATTTTTTATTTTTAATTTTTAATTTTTAATTTTTAATTTTTAATTTTTAATTATTAATTTTTAATTTTAAGTTTTAATTTTTGGTTTTTATTTTTAATTTTTAATTTTTAATCTTTAGTTTTTAATTTTAAATTTTTAATTTTATTTTTTAATTTTTCATTTCTAATTTTTAATTATTAATTTTTAATTTTTAATTTTTAAGTTTAATTTTTAATTTTAATTTTTTTATTTTTAATTTTTAATTTTTAATTTTTAATTCTTAATTTTTAATTTTTAATTTTTAATTTTTAATTTTTAATTTTTAATTTTTATTTTTTAATTTTTAATTTTAATTTTTAATTTTTAATTTTTAATTTTTAATTTTTAATTTTTAATTTTTAATTTTTAATTTTTAATTTTTAATTTTTAATTTTTAATTATTAATTTTTAATTTTTACTTTTTAATTCTCAATTTTTAATTCTTAAATTTTTAATTTTTAATATTTAATTTTTAATTTTTAATTTTAAATTTAAAATTTAAAATTTAAAATTTTAAATTTTAAATTTTAAATTTTAAATTTTAAATTTTAAATTTTAAATTTTAAATTTTAAATTTAAAATTTAAAATTTTTAATTTTTAATTTTTAATTATTAATTTTTAAATTTTAATTTTTAATTTTGAATTTTGAATTTTGAATTTTGAATTTTGAATTTTTAATTTTTAATTTTTAATATGCAATTTTTAGTTTTTAATTTTTAATTGTTAATTTTTAATTTTTAATTTTTAATTTTTAATTTTTAATTTTTAATTTTTAATTTTTAATTTTTAATTTTTAATTTTTAATTTTTAATTTTTAATTTTTAATTATTAATTTTTTAATTTTTAATTTTTAATTTTTAATTTTTAATTTTTAATTTTTAATTTTTAATTTTTAATTTTTAATTTTTAATTTTTAATTTTTAATTTTTAATTTTTAATTTTTAATTTTTTAATTTTTAATTTTTAATTTTTAATTTTTAATTTTTAATTTTTAATTTTTAATTTTTAATTTTTAATTTTTAATTTTTAATTTTTAATTTTTAATTTTTAATTTTTAATTTTTAATTTTTAATTTTTAATTTTTAATTTTTAATTTTTAATTTTTAATTTTTAATTTTTAATTTTTAATTTTTAATTTTTAATTTTTAATTTTTAATTTTTAATTTTTAATTTTTAATTTTTAATTTTTAATTTTTAATTTTTAATTTTTAATTTTTAATTTTTAATTTTTAATTTTTAATTTTTAATTTTTAATTTTTAATTTTTAATTTTTAATTTTTAATTTTTAATTTTTAATTTTTAATTTTAATTTTTAATTTTTAATTTTTAATTTTTAATTTTTAATTTTTAATTTTTAATTTTTAATTTTTAATTTTTTAATTTTTAATTTTTAATTTTTAATTTTTAATTTTTAATTTTTAATTTTTACTTTTTAATTTTTAATTTTTAATTTTTAATTTTTAATTTTTAATTTTTAATTTTTAATTTTTAATTTTTAATTTTTAATTTTTAATTTTTAATTTTTAATTTTTAATTTTTAATTTTTAGTTTTTAATTTTTAATTTTTAATTTTTAATTTTTAATTTTTAATTTTTAATTTTTAATTTTTAATTTTTAATTTTAATTTTTAATTTTTAATATTTTATTTTTAATTTTTAATTTTTAATTTTTAATTTTAATTTTTAATTTTTAATTTTTGATTTTTAATTTTTAATTTTTAATTTTTAAATTTTAATTTTTAAATTTTTAATTTTTAATTTTTAATTTTTAATTTTTAATTTTTAATTTTTAATTTTTAATTTTTAATTTTTAATTTTAATTTTAAATTTTAAATTTTAAATTTTTAATTTTTAATTTTTAATTTTTAATTTCTAATTTTTAATTTTTTAATTTTTAATTTTTAGTTTTTAATTTTAATTTTTAATTTTTATTTTTTAATTTTTAATTTTTAATTTTTAATTTTTAATTTTTAATTTTTAATTTTTAATTTTTAATTTTTAATTTTTAATTTTTAATTTTTAATTGTTAAATTTTAATTTTTAATTTTTAATTTTTAATTTTTTATTTTTTAATTTTTAATTTTTAATTTTTAATTTTTAATTTTTAATTTTTAATTTTTAATTTTTAATTTTTTATTTTTAATTTTTAATTTTTAATTTTTAATTTTTAATTTTTAATTTTTAATTTTAGTTTTTAATTTTTAATTTTTAATTTTTAATTTTAATTTTTAATTTTTAATTTTTAATTTTAATTTTTAATTTTTAATTCTTAATTTTAAATTTTTAATTTTTAATTTTTAATTTTTAATTTTTAATTTTTAATTTTTAATTTTTAATTTTTAATTTTTAATTTTTAATTTTTAATTTTTAATTTTTAATTTTTAATTTTTAATTTTAAATTTTTAATTTTTAATTTTTAATTTTTAATTTTTATTTTTTATTTTTAATTTTTAATTTTTAATTTTTAATTTTTAATTTTTTAATTTTTAATTTTTAATTTTTAATTTTTGATTTTTAATTTTTAATTTTTAATTATTAATTTTAAATTTTTAATTTTTAATTTTTAATTTTTAATTTTTAATTTTTAATTTTTAATTTTTAATTTTTAATTTTTAATTTTTAATTTTTAATTTTTAATTTTTAATTTTTAATTTTTAATTTTTAATTTTTAATTTTTAATTTTTAATTTTTAATTTTTAATTTTTAATTTTTAATTTTTAATTTTTAATTTTTAATTTTTAATTTTTAATTTTTAATTTTTAATTTTTAATTTTTAATTTTTAATTTTTAATTTTTAATTTTTAATTTTTAATTTTTAATTTTTAATTTTTAATTTTTAATTTTTAATTTTTAATTTTTAATTTTTAATTTTTAATTTTTAATTTTTAATTTTTAATTTTTAATTTTTAATTTTTAATTTTTAATTTTTAATTTTTAATTTTTAATTTTTAATTTTTAATTTTTAATTTTTAATTTTTAATTTTTAATTTTTAATTTTTAATTTTTAATTTTTAATTTTTAATTTTTAATTTTTAATTTTTAATTTTTAATTTTTAATTTTTAATTTTTAATTTTTAATTTTTAATTTTTAATTTTTAATTTTTAATTTTTAATTTTTAATTTTTAATTTTTAATTTTTAATTTTTAATTTTTAATTTTTAATTTTTAATTTTTAATTTTTAATTTTTAATTTTTAATTTTTAATTTTTAATTTTTAATTTTTAATTTTTAATTTTTAATTTTTAATTTTTAATTTTTAATTTTTAATTTTTAATTTTTAATTTTTAATTTTTAATTTTAATTTTTAATTTTTAATTTTTAATTTTTAATTTTTAATTTTTAATTTTTAATTTTTAATTTTTAATTTTTAATTTTTAATTTTTAATTTTTAATTTTTAATTTTTAATTTTTAATTTTTAATTTTTAATTTTTAATTTTTAATTTTTAATTTTTAATTTTTAATTTTTAATTTTTAATTTTTAATTTTTAATTTTTAAATTTTTAATTTTTAATTTTTAATTTTTAATTTTTTAATTTTTAATTTTTAATTTTTAATTTCTAATTTTTAATTTTTAATTTTTAATTTTTAATTTCTAATTTTTAATTTTTAATTTTTAATTTTTAGTTTTTTATTTTTAATTGTTAATTTTTAATTTTTATTTTTTAATTTTTAATTTTTAATTTTTAATTTTTAATTTTTAAATTTTAAATTTTAATTTTTAATTTTTAATTTTTAATTTTTAATTTTTAATTTTTAATTTTTAATTTTTAATTTTTAATTTTTAATTTTTAGTTTTTAATTTTTAATTTTTAATTTTTAATTTTTAATTTTTAATTTTTAATTTTTAATTTTTGATTTTTAATTTTAAATTTTTAATTATTAATTTTTAATTTTTTATTTTTAATTTTTAATTTTTGATTTTTAACTTTAATTTTTAGTTTTTAATTTTTAATTTTTAATTTTTAATTTTTAATTTTTAATTTTTAATTTTTAATTTTTAATTTTTAATTTTTAATTTTTAATTTTTAATTTTTAATTTTTAATTTTTAATTTTTAATTTTTAATTTTTAATTTTTAATTTTTAATTTTTAATTTTTAATTTTTAATTTTTAATTTTTAATTTTTAATTTTTAATTTTTAATTTTTAATTTTTAATTTTTAATTTTTAAATTTTAATTTTTAATTTTTAATTTTTAATTTTTAATTTTTAATTTTTAATTTTTAATTTTTAATTTTTAATTTTTAATTTTTAATTTTTAATTTTTAATTTTTAATTTTTAATTTTTAATTTTTAATTATTAATTTTTAATTTTTAATTTTTAATTTTAATTTTTAATTTTTAATTTTTAATTTTTAAATTTTAATTTTTAATTTTTAATTTTTAATTTTTAATTTTTTAATTTTTAATTTTTAATTTTTAATTTTTAATTTTTAATTTTTAATTTTAATTTTTAATTTTTAATTTTTAATTTTTAATTTTTAATTTTTAATTTTTAATTTTTAATTTTTAATTTTTAATTTTTAATTTTTAATTTTTAATTTTTAATTTTTAATTTTTAATTTTTAATTTTTAATTTTTAATTTTTAATTTTTAATTTTTAATTTTTAATTTTTAATTTTTAATTTTTAATTTTTAATTTTTAATTTTTAATTTTTAATTTTTTAATTTTTAATTTTTAATTTTTAATTTTTAATTTTTAATTTTTAATTTTTAATTTTTAATTTTTAATTTTATTTAATTTTAATTTTTAATTTTTAATTTTTAATTTTTAATTTTTAATTTTTAATTTTTAATTATTAATTTTTAATTTTTAATTTTTAATTTTGTAATTTTGTAATTTTTAATTTTTATTTTTAATTTTTAATTTTTAATTTTTAAGTTTTAATTTTTAATTTTTAATTTTTAATTTTTAATTTTTAATTTTTTAATTTTTAATTTTTAATTTTTAATTTTTAATTTTTAATTTTTAATTTTTAATTTTTAATTTTTAATTTTTAATTTTTTAATTTTTAATTTTTAATTTTTAATTTTTAATTTTTAATTTTTAAATTTTAATTTTTAATTTTAAATTTTTAATTTTTAATTTTTAATTTTTAATTATTAATTTTTAATTTTTAATTTTAATTTTTAATTTTTAATTTTTAATTTTTAATTTTAAATTTTTTATTTTTAATTTTTAATTTTTAGTTTTTTAGTTTTTTATTTTTAATTTTTAATTATTAATTTTTAATTTTTAATTTTTTATTTTTAATTTTTAATTTTTAATTTTTAATTTTTAATTTTTAATTTTTAATTTTTAATTTTTAATTTTTAATTTTAATTTTTAATTTTTAATTTTTAATTTTTAATTTTTAATTTTTAATTTTTAATTTTTAATTTTTAATTTTTAATTTTTAATTTTTTATTTTTAATTTTTAATTTTTAATTTTTAATTTTTAATTTTTAATTTTGAATTTTTAATTTTAAATTTTTAATTTGTAATTTTTAATTTTAAATTTTAAATTTTTAATTTTTAATTTTTAATTTTTTAATTTTTAATTTTTAATTTTTAATTTTTAATTTTTAAGTTTTAATTTTTAATTTTTAATTTTTAATTTAAATTTTTAATTTTTAATTTTTAATTTTTTATTTCTAATTTTTAAATTTTTAATTTCTAATTTTTAATTTTTAATTTTTAATTTTTAATTTTTAATTTTTAGTTTTTTATTTTTAATTGTTAATTTTTAATTTTTATTTTTTAATTTTTATTTTTTAATTTTTAATTTTTAATTTTTAATTTTTAATTTTTAATTTTTAATTTTTAATTTTAAATTTTTAATTTTTAATTTTTAATTTTTAATTTTTAATTTTTAATTTTTAATTTTTAATTTTTAATTTTTAATTTTTAATTTTTAATTTTTAATTTTTAATTTTTAATTTTTAATTTTTAATTTTTAATTTTTAATTTTTAATTTTTAGTTTTTAATTTTTAATTTTTAATTTTTAATTGTTAATTTTTAATTTTTAATTTTTAATTTTTAATTTTTAATTTTTAATTTTTAATTTTTAATTATTAATTTTTAATTTTTAATTTTTTATTTTTAATTTTTAATTTTTAATTTTTGATTTTTAACTTTTAATTTTTAGTTCTTAATTTTTAATTTTTAATTTTTAATTTTTAATTTTTAATTTTTAATTTTTAATTTTTAATTTTTAATTTTTAATTTTTAATTTTTAATTTTTAATTTTTAATTTTTAATTTTTAATTTTTAATTTTTAATTTTTAATTTTTAATTTTTAATTTTTAATTTTTAATTTTTAATTTTTAATTTTTAATTTTTAATTTTTAATTTTTTAATTTTTAATTTTTAATTTTTAATTTTTAATTTTTAATTTTTAATTTTTAATTTTTAATTTTTAATTTTTAATTTTTAATTTTTAATTTTTAATTTTTAATTTTTAATTTTTAATTTTTAATTTTTAATTTTTAATTTTCAATTTTTAATTTTTAATTTTTAATTTTTAATTTTTAATTTTTAATTTTTAATTTTAATTTTTAATTTCTAATTTTTAATTTTTAATTTTTAATTTTTAATTTTAATTTTTAATTTTTAATTTTTAATTTTTAATTTTTAATTTTTAATTTTTAATTTTTAATTTTTAATTTTTAATTTTTTAATTTTTAATTTTTAATTTTTAATTTTTAATTTTTAATTTTTAATTTTTAATTTTTAATTTTTAATTTTTAATTTTTAATTTTTAATTTTTAATTTTTAATTTTTAATTTTTAATTTTTAATTTTTAATTTTTAATTTTTAATTTTTAATTTTTAATTTTTAATTTTTAATTTTTAATTTTTAATTTTTAATTTTTAATTTTTAATTTTTAATTTTTAATTTTTAATTTTTAATTTTTAATTTTTAATTTTTAATTTTTAATTTTTTAATTTTTAATTTTAATTTTTAATTTTAATTTTTAATTTTTAATTTTTAAATTTTAATTTTTAATTTTTAATTTTAAATTTTTAATTTTTAATTTTTAATTTTTAATTTTTAATTTTTAATTATTAATTTTTAATTTTTAATTTTTAATTTTTAATTTTAATTTTTAATTTTTAATTTATAATTTTTAATTTTTAATTTAAATTTTAATTTATTTAATTTTTAATTTTAGTTTTTAGTTTTTTATTTTTAATTTTTAATTATTAATTTTTAATTTATAATTTTTAATTTTTAATTTTTAATTTTTAATTTTTAATTAAAAATTGTTAATTTTTAATTTTTATTTTTTAATTTTTAATTTTTGATTATTAATTTTTAATTTTTTATTTTTAATTTTTAATTTTTAATTTTTAATTTTTAATTTTTAATTTTTAATTTTTAATTTTTAATTTTTAATTTTTAATTTTATATTTTTAATTTTTAATTTTTAATTTTTAATTTTTAATTTTTAATTTTTAATTTTTAATTTTTAGTTTTTAATTTTTAATTTTTAATTTTTAATTTTTAGTTATTAATTTTAATTTTTAATTTTTAATTTTTAATTTTTAATTTTTAATTTTTAATTTTTATTTTTTAATTTTTAATTATTAATTATTAATTTTTAATTTTTAATTTTATATTTTTAATTTTTAATTTTTAATTTTTAATTTTTAATTTTTAATTTTTAATTTTTAATTTTTAATTTTTAATTTTTAATTTTTAATTTTTAATTTTTAATTTTTAATTTTTAATTTTTAATTTTTAATTTTTAATTTTTAATTTTTAATTTTTAATTTTTAATTTTTAATTTTTAATTTTTATTTTTAATTTTTAATTTTTAATTTTTAATTTTTAATTTTTAATTTTTAATTTTTAATTTTTAATTTTTAATTTTTAATTATTAATTTTTAATTTTTAATTTTTAATTTTTTATTTTTAATTTTTAATTTTTAGTTTTTTAGTTTTTTATTTTTAATTTTTAATTATTAATTTTTAATTTTTAATTTTTAATTTTTAATTTTTAATTTTTAATTTTTAATTTTTAATTTTTAATTTTTAATTTTTAATTTTTAATTTTTAATTTTTAATTTTTAATTTTTAATTTTTAATTTTTAATTTTTTATTTTTAATTTTTAATTTTTAATTTTTATTTTTTAATTTTTAATTATTAATTTTTAATTTTAATTTTTTATTTTTAATTTTTAATTGTTAATTTTTAATTTTTATTTTTTAATTTTTAATTTTTAATTTTATATTTTTAATTTTTAATTTTTAATTTTTAATTTTTAATTTTTAATTTTTAATTTTTAATTTTTAATTTTTAATTTTTAATTTTTAATTTTTAATTTTTAATTTTTAATTTTTAATTTTTAATTTTTAATTTTTAATTTTTAATTTTTAATTTTTAATTTTTAATTTTTATTTTTTAATTTTTAATTTTTAATTTTTAATTTTTAATTTTTAATTTTTAATTTTTAATTTTTAATTATTAATTTTTAATTTTTAATTTTTAATTTTTAATTTTTAATTTTTAATTTTTAATTTTTAATTTTTAATTTTTAATTTTTAATTTTTAATTTTTAATTTTTAATTTTAATTTTTAATTTTTAATTTTTAATTTTTAATTTTTAATTTTTAATTTTTAATTTTTAATTTTTAATTTTTAATTTTTAATTTTTAATTTTTAATTTTTAATTTTTAATTTTTAATTTTTAATTTTTAATTTTTAATTTTTAATTTTTAATTTTTAATTTTTAATTTTTAATTTTAATTTTTAATTTTTGATTTTTAATTTTTAATTTTTAATTTTTAATTTTTAATTTTTAATTTTTAAGTTTTAATTTTTAATTTTTAATTTTTAATTTTTAATTTTTAATTTTTAATTTTTAATTTTTAATTTTTAATTTTTAATTTTTAATTTTTAATTTTTAATTTTTAATTATTAATTTTTAATTTTTAATTTTTAATATTTAATATTTAATATTTAATTTTTAATTTTTAATTTTTATTTTTTAATTTTTAATTTTTAATTTTTAATTTTTAATTTTTAATTTTTTAATTTTAATTTTTAATTTTTAATTTTTAATTTTTAATTTTTAATTTTTAATTTTTAATTTTTAATTTTTAATTTTTAATTTTTTATTTTTAATTGTTAATTTTTAATTTTTATTTTTTAATTTTTAATTTTTAATTTTTAATTATTAATTTTTAATTTTTAATTTTTTATTTTTAATTTTTAATTTTTAATTTTTAATTTTAATTTTTAATTTTTAATTTTTAATTTTTAATTTTTAATTTTTAATTTTTAATTTTTAATTTTTAATTTTATATTTTTAATTTTTAATTTTTAATTTTTAATTTTTAATTATTAATTTTTAATTTTTAATTTTTAATTTTTAATTTTTAATTTTTAATTTTTAATTTTTAATTTTTAATTTTTAATTTTTAATTTTTAATTTTTAATTTTTAATTTTTAATTTTTAATTTTTAATTTTTAATTTTTAATTTTTAATTTTTAATTTTTAATTTTTAATTTTTAATTTTTAATTTTTAATTTTTAATTTTTAATTTTTAATTTTTAATTTTTAATTTTTAATTTTTAATTTTTAATTTTTAATTTTTAATTTTTAATTTTTAATTTTTAATTTTTAATTTTAATTTTTAATTTTTAATTTTTAATTTTTAATTTTTAATTTTTAATTTTTGATTTTTAATTTTTAATTTTTAATTTTTAATTTTTAATTTTTAAGTTTTAATTTTTAATTTTTAATTTTTAATTTTTAATTTTTAATTTTTTAATTTTTAATTTTTAATTTTTAATTTTAATTTTTAATTTTTAATTTTTAATTTTTAATTTTTAATTTTTAATTATTAATTTTTAATTTTTAATTTTTAATATTTAATATTTAATATTTAATTTTTAATTTTTAATTTTTATTTTTTAATTTTTAATTTTTAATTTTTAATTTTTAATTTTTAATTTTTAATTTTTAATTTTTAATTTTTAATTTTTTAATTTTAATTTTTAATTTTTAATTTTTAATTTTTAATTTTTAATTTTTAATTTTTAATTTTTAATTTTTAATTTTTAATTTTTAATTTTTAATTTTTAATTTTTAATTTTTAATTTTCAATTTTTAATTTTTAATTTTTAATTTTTAATTTTTAATTTTTTATTTTTAATTGTTAATTTTTAATTTTTATTTTTTAATTTTTAATTTTTAATTTTTAATTATTAATTTTTAATTTTTAATTTTTTATTTTTAATTTTTAATTTTTAATTTTTAATTTTTAATTTTTAATTTTTAATTATTAATTTTTAATTTTATATTTTTAATTTTTAATTTTTAATTTTTAATTTTTAATTTTTAATTTTTAATTTTTAATTTTTAATTTTTAATTTTTAATTTTTAATTTTTAATTTTTAGTTTTTAATTTTTAATTTTTAATTTTTAATTTTTAATTTTTAATTTTTAATTTTTAGTTTTTAATTTTTAATTTTTAATTTTTAATTTTTAATTTTTAATTTTTAATTTTTATTTTTTAATTTTTAATTTTTAATTATTAATTATTAATTTTTAATTTTTAATTTTATATTTTTAATTTTTAATTTTTAATTTTTAATTTTTAATTTTTAATTTTTAATTTTTAATTTTTAATTTTTAATTTTTAATTTTTAATTTTTAATTTTTAATTTTTAATTTTTAATTAATTTTTATTTTAATTTTTAATTATTAATTTTTAATTTTTATATTTTTAATTTTTAATTTTTAATTTTTAATTTTTAATTTTTAATTTTTAATTTTTAATTTTTAATTTTTAATTTTTAATTTTTAATTTTTAATTTTTAATTTTTAATTTTTAGTTTTTAATTTTTAATTTTTAATTTTTAATTTTTAATTTTTAATTTTTAATTTTTAGTTTTTAATTTTTAATTTTTAATTTTTAATTTTTAATTTTTAATTTTTAATTTTTATTTTTTAATTTTTAATTTTTAATTATTAATTATTAATTTTTAATTTTTAATTTTATATTTTTAATTTTTAATTTTTAATTTTTAATTTTTAATTTTTAATTTTTAATTTTTAATTTTTAATTTTTTAATTTTTAATTTTTAATTTTTAATTTTTAATTTTTAATTTTTAATTTTTAATTTTTAATTTTTAATTATTAATTTTTAATTTTTAATTTTTAATTTTTTATTTTTAATTTTTAATTTTTAGTTTTTTAGGTTTTTATTTTTAATTTTTAATTGTTAATTTTTAATTTTTAATTTTTTAATTTTTAATTTTTAATTTTTTATTTTTAATTTTTAATTGTTAATTTTAATTTTTATTTTTTATTTTTTAATTTTTAATTTTTAGTTATTAATTTTTAATTTTTAATTTTTTATTTTTAATTTTTAATTGTTAATTTTTTTTAATTTTTATTTTTTAATTTTTAATTTTTAATTTTTAATTTTTAATTTTATATTTTTAATTTTTAATTTTTAATTTTTAATTTTTAATTTTTAATTTTTAATTTTTAATTTTTAATTTTTAATTTTTAATTTTTAATTTTTAATTTTTAATTTTTAATTTTAATTTTTAATTTTTAATTTTTAATTTTTAATTTTTAATTTTTAATTTTTAATTTTTAATTTTTAATTTTTAATTTTTAATTTTTAATTTTTAATTTTTAATTTTTTATTTTTTATTTTTAATTTTTAATTTTTAATTTTTTAATTTTAATTTTTAATTTTTAATTTTTAATTTTTAATTTTTAATTATTAATTTTTAATTTTTAATTTTTAATTTTTAATTTTTAATTTTTAATTTTTAATTTTTAATTTTTAATTTTTAATTTTTAATTTTTAATTTTTAATTTTTAATTTTTAATTTTTAATTTTTAATTTTTAATTTTTAATTTTTAATTTTTAATTTTTAATTTTTAATTTTTAATTTTTAATTTTTAATTTTTAATTTTTAATTTTTAATTTTTAATTTTTGATTTTTAATTTTTAATTTTTAATTTTTAATTTTTAATTTTTAAAGTTTTAATTTTTAATTTTTAATTTTTAATTTTTAATTTTTAATTTTTAATTTTTATTTTAATTTTTAATTTTTAATTTTTAATTTTTAGTTTTTAATTTTTAATTATTAATTTTTAATTTTTAATTTTTAATATTTAATATTTAATTTTTAATTTTTAATTTTTAATTTTTATTTTTTAATTTTTAATTTTTAATTTTTAATTTTTAATTTTTAATTTTTAATTTTTAATTTTTAATTTTTAATTTTAAATTTTTAATTTTTTAATTTTAATTTTTAATTTTTAATTTTTAATTTTTAATTTTTAATTTTTAATTTTTAATTTTTAATTTTTAATTTTTAATTTTTAATTTTTAATTTTTAATTTTTAATTTTTAATTTTTAATTTTTAATTTTTAATTTTTAATTTTTAATTTTTAATTTTTAATTTTTAATTTTTAATTTTTAATATTTAATTTTTAATTTTTAATTTTTAATTTTTAATGTTTAATTTTTAATTTTTAATTTTTAATTTTTAATTTTTAATTTTTAATTCTTAATTTTTAATTTTTAATTTTTAATTTTTAATTTTTAATTTTTAATTTTTAATTTTTAATTTTTAATTTTTAATTTTTAGTTTTTAATTTTTAATTTTTAATTTTTAATTTTTAATTTTTAATTTTTAATTTTTAATTTTTAATTTTTATTTTTGAATTTTTAATTTTTAATTATTAATTTTTAATTTTTAATTTTATATTTTTAATTTTTAATTTTTAATTTTTAATTTTTAATTTTTAATTTTTAATTTTTAATTTTTAATTTTTAATTTTTAATTTTTAATTTTTAATTTTTAATTTTTAATTTTTAATTTTTAATTTTTAATTTTTAATTTTTAATTTTTAATTTTTAATTTTTAATTTTTAATTTTTAATTTTTAATTTTTAATTTTTAATTTTTAATTTTAATTTTTAATTTTTAATTTTTAATTTTTAATTTTTAATTTTGAATTTTTAATTTTTAATTTTTAATTTTTAATTATTAATTTTTAGTTTTTAATTTTTAATATTTAATATTTAATTTTTAATTTTTAATTTTTAATTTTTAATTTTTAATTTTTAATTTTTAATTTTTAATTTTTAATTTTTAATTTTTAATTTTTAATTTTTAATTTTTAATTTTTAATTTTTAATTTTTAATTTTT
>CAVMKG010000768.1:0-32500 GCA_963682025.1 Cordilura impudica
AAAACTCACTGACGTGAACCGGGCAAATAAGGGGTATTGAAGGTGATGGAAAGAATGCGACATCTTAGACCATTAGACTTCAATACTAATGGTATAATTTAATTGAAATATAAATTTTTAAATACGTAATTTTGCTAGCCTTTTTATTCAATATTTCAGGAGCAATAAAGTGGTTGATAGGTCAATAAAACAATTTTCTATTTCGGATATGATCAGGTGAAATTAAACTGAAATTTATATGTTTCTGTTATAATCTCATCAAAATGTTTAAAATCAGTTTAAAAATTTTACACACACAATACTAAAATTCAGAAAATAATTACTAAATAAAAAAAAAAATTAATATTCAACATTTTAAAAAGTTTTTAATCCTAAAATATAAATATAAAAAATATAAAATAATTTTTCATTGCCATAAAAAGATTTAGAAACCCCACTATATTGGTTTCTAAATCTTTTTATGGCAATGAAAAATTATTTTATATTTTTTATATTTATATTTTAGGATTAAAAACTTTTTAAAATGTTGAATATTAATCCTGATATAGTTTGATTCTGAATTTTCAATAGATGGAAATACTAGTAAGAATTAAAACTAAAAACGTTGGGCCCAAAATAATAAAAAAGAGTAGTTGTGATACGAAAACAGTTCATATAATTTGCAATCCAATAAAATTAACTTAAGACTTTCAAAGCATAAATGACTAAAATTCATCAACATAATTGGGATCGAAACACAAGGCATGCAAAAAAATTCTAACTACTGTTACATTTTAATCTACTCTTTAGTTGAAACAGGCTTAAATCAAAGAATAGGCAGTACAATCAAACTTTTAGCGACTTAGGTGAACTACTCACGCTTCAATTGCCCAATGTCTGCGCCCAAAGTTTTTGATTTTAAATATTATCAGTATTTCCATCAATTAAAATTTCACAATCAAACATTATCAGGACCATATATATTGGTTTCTAAATCTGTTCATGGCAATGAAAAATTATTTTAAAAAATTAAAAAAATTAAAAATTTTTTGTTACTTGTAACTATTTATAAATGAAATCTAAATTTATGTACATGCTGTCACTAAGATATAAGCAAAGGATATAATAACATTTAATGTTTTATTAGCCCAACTCTGCATCTCTTTGCCAACAGTGTCATGGTGGTTCGTTTAAAAGCCTCCAAAAAAATACTAACCAACCACCAGTTGGCAAAAGAAACACAGCAGCATTACTAGGAAGAGAAAAGCAAGCGCAATTTCCTTTTCGTTTTAAAAAAGAAAGAAAAATCTGTAGATAAAATATACTACGAAAATATTAAATGCGATTTATATTCGGCTTAAAATTTTAGGCTAAATTCATTGTCTTTTCTTTCACTATAATAATAACTCAGTACAATTATTATTATAGTGAAAGAAAAGTGTCACAAGAGAATACCGACTGTTTAAAAAAAAAACAACGAAAGTAGTAGAAGAACATTGTACTTGTGGGAGAAAGCTTTTATATTTCATTCTAATATCAAAAATGCTGTCATCAGAATATAAATTTGGATGTAAGATTTGTATGTAGTACTAGCAAAATTCAGTTACTTTAAATGAATGGTTGTTTAAAAATTATAATGGGAATACCAAAGAACTGTGAATGCTAGAATAATAATTATATGAACCGTATTCTCTGATTGTTACTATGTGTAATCTCTATTTGAATATATTCTATGTACAGCATTATATATTAACAGTACCTATGACTTCGGTACACACTTTTCTATTGCAACTAAGAAAATCAACCAAGTGATGATATGATTGGTATCAAATGGAATTTAAATTTTAAGAATTTATTTCATGCCAGATGTTGTTTTGTTTACTTTTAAGTGACTAAACATGTTGTACGTGGAACACTGAATGTTGTTCGAATCGACAAAGGCAATGAAACACAAGAAAAAAATTGCAGTAGGGTTTGATTAAATACAAATGGAAAGAAATCATCAGACTCTACATACAGTACAACAATTTGAGTATTAGCCGCAGGATGTTTTACCAAAATAGGTATGTATTTCTTATTAACCAATCCTTATTAAATTTTAATAAATTGACTCACTAAAGCTTTCCCGTTAGAATTTTGATAGATTAAGAATATGTACTAATCTATGAGTAGCATAATTTAAGCAATGTCTTTTATATTCCCATTTTTTTTTTTTTTTTTTTTTTTTTGATGTGTAAACATCTATGCGCTCAGGGGGGGTCAAATCCAATTTCACAATACAATCACAAAAACAGCGTAATGGAAAAACGGCGTATGGTATATGTAAGTGTATTGGTGTATTTATTAAGCAGAACCGCTGAGTTCGCTGTCTGTTTAGCAAAATCACAAATCTTTTACGTTAATTTTAAATATATAAGCCATTGACCGCTACGTGCGCTGTAAGCTTAACATGTTCACAAACTAGTAAAACACACTTAGGTGTTTTTTTTAATTACAACACCTTTTCCAATTGAATTACAGAAATCATCAATTGAATATAAGAAAGTATCAATTGTGTTTCAGAAACCATTAATTGATTTTCAGAAAATATCAATTGTATTTCAGAAAGTTTCAATTGTATTTCAGAAAATATCAATTGATTTTCAGAAAGTATAAGTTGAATTTTAGAAAACATCAATTGAATATCAGAAAGTATCAACTGTGTTTCAGAAAACATCAATTGATTTGCCGAAGATATCAATTGTGTTTCAGAAGGTATCAATTTTGTTTCAGTAAACATCAATCGATTTTCAGAAAGTATCATTTGTATTTCAGAAAATATCAATTGAATTCCAGAAAATGTCACTTGCGTTTCAGAAATTATCAAATGTATTTCAGAAATTATCAAATGTATTTCCGAAATTATCAAATTTATTTCAGCAATTATCAAATATATTTCAGAAAATATCTCCTGTATTTCAAAAAACATCAAACGTATTTCAGAAATTACCAAATGTGTTTCAGAAACTATCACATATTTTTCAGAAAATTTTAAATGTATTTCAGGAAACAGCAAATGTATTTCAGCAATTATCTTATGTATTTAAGAAAACATCAAATTTATTTCAGAAAACATAAAATGTATTTCTGAAATTAACAAATGTGTTTCAGAAAATATCAAATGTATTTCAGAAAATATCAATTGAGTCTCTGAAAAATAGTCAGAACTCTATATAAAAATATACTTTATTAAGCATAACAATGAGTTTGTAATAACTCTGGGAAACTACATATAGTCACCTAAAATGCAAAAGGCCGTAACTAATATTTTTATTTTTTTTTATGGAAGAAGCAAGAAACATCATAAAACAAAAACTACTTTAAACTTAATAACCAAATTTTAGAATCAAGCTGAAAAATAAAGACGGACTTTTATTTATGAAAACAAATGTATAGTAAAATAGTAGTTTTTAAGTTAAAGGACGTTACTACAATACAAAAAGTTAATTTTGAACTTTTTTTAGTTACGGCATTTTGCGTTTTAAGTGACGATATAAACGTGTTTTTTTTTCAAAATTATGACTTCAAAATCGGTCAAAATTCTATCCTGGTATTTATATTGTAGCTGATTAACAAGCAAAGTCTTCATCTTCCTTCGATTCCAGTGCATAACAGATATTGCTAAACATTTTCTGCGACTCCAAATCACTAATAGAAACAATAATAAATTTTCGGTATTGTAGGGGTAAAGTACATTTAATTCTGAATTTCAATAGATATTTTCTGAAATTCAAGTGATACAGTTTGAAATACATTTGATACTTTCTGAACTACAATCTCCCCTTGTGATCGGACTCACATTTTTTTTTTTTTTTTTATTAAATTAAATTAATTAAACTCCATAAATCAATGTAATTTCTCTTGCGTCATTGCACATCTGGGCGTATGAGCATTAAAAATATATTTTTAATTATTATTAAATATACTTCCCGAGTAATGATTCCCAAACACGGAATGCGTACTGAATCAGTTAGACCCATTTTAGTAAATAGTATTTTTTAATAAAAAGTACGTATTTAATATGAAATACCTTTAAAAAAAATAATTTTTTAAATGAGAACCTTTTCAATAAAAATTTACCTTTTTGATAAAAAGTTCTTTAATAAATAAAAATTACTTTTTATACCCTATACCACTATGTGGTTTGGGTATAATGACTTTGTGCTGCTGTTTGTAACAACCAAAAATATTTGACCTAGACCCATCTTTAATTATACCGATCGAATCATAATCACTTTCTGAGTTGATTTAACAATGTCCGTCCGTCCGTCTGTGTGTCCATGTAAACCTTGTAATCAAACTGCAGGTCGCAAATATGAAAATATTTTGATGAAATTTGGTAGGTAAGCTTTTATCGGCCATGGGATGAACGTTGTTGAAATTGGTGAGAATAGGTCCATGTTCAGACCTAGCCCCCATACAAATTACCCATATGAAATCGACATAAATTGCCATAAGATCCAAATTGTCATATAGATCTTACTCAAATTGGGTTTGTATGCGTTCATTACATCCATTAATGAGTAGTCCAAAAATGATCCTTTTGACCCCATATAGAGCTGCTTCCCGATCTTCACTTAAATCTATTAAAAAACAAAAATATTGCACTGATTCTTCTCAAATTTTGTTTGTATATATTTTTGCAAAATACAAGAGACTTTACCAAACATGATCAGGATCGATCCATTTTTGGACCTAGTCCCTATATAGATATAGCATCCGATATGAACTTTTTCATATCTGCAGCCAAAAAAATTAATAAAAATCCCACTCAAATTTGGTTTTTGCTTATTTTCTATGTCCAGTTAGTTGGGCCGAAGAGATAGGATTTCTAAACGCATGGTATAGGGTATCGTATAGTCGGTCTAGACCGACTATAATTTTCTTACTTGTTTTACAACAAGTTTCTTTCACATAATTTTATTTTTTTATTTTATCTTTTTTTTTTTTTTTTTGTTATTTATATTAAGTCCATAGATTATACACCATTACAGACTAATTATGAAGGAATTAAATTAAGTATTCAAATGTAAAATAACCTTTCTTTTAGCAACATCATTGCTCTCAGAGATATTTATAATATAATAACATTTGTTGAAATTTTCATATATACGGCGAAAGGAGTTATTATTGTTAACGCAAAAGTTAATTTTTTTTTTTTTTTAATTATTTTATTCATAAGAAAATTAGTTTAACAATGTGTTGTGCCCCAGCGTCGTTAGACATTATTGAGGCGAGTTGGCAATAAATAATAATATAAAACTTTAACAATATAATATATATACATACTTCAAAAATAATAAAAAAAAAAATAAAATAAAAAAAAATATAAATGTTCATTTTATATTACATTTAAAAGGAAAAGAGAGAAAAAAAAATAACTATGTACATACAAATATGTATTACAGTAGAAGCATTTCCAAATCTTGAAATATGTGTTTTTTTAAGTTAGTCTTGAACTCAGAAATTCGCTCAATATTTTTAAGATATTGGGGAAGATTATTATATTCCAAACTACCAGTGTATTCAACTCTTTGCTTTGTTTTTTCCAATCTACACCTAGCAATTCTCAAGTTCATATTATTTCTTGTGTTAAAAACTGTTTCATTCCTTGAAAAGCAAATTGTATGATGGCCAATATTATTTAGCGATTTAAAAACGTAGAGCATAAGTTGCATTCTATATAAGCCATATATTGGAAGAATTGTCAACGATACATTTTTATACAGAGATACCGTCGAGTAAGTCAAAGGCAGATTAAAAACCGTTTTCAATGCTCTGTTTTGAGCTCTTTGCAGCGATTTAAACGCATTTGTTTTTTTGTGACCATATATAATTGGCAAATAGTTAAGGTGACTATGTATTAAGGCTTGATAAATAACTAACTTGGTTCTTATGTTAAACTTATTTTTAAATTTGTATAAAATTCCAACAACAGATAATACTTTTAACCTTAGGTTTTCAATATGAACATCCCATGAAAGATTACTTTGTAGGTGTATACCAAAATATTTTATAGAATCACTTTCAAGTACTTGCTTTCCATCTACCCAAATGCTAAATTCTTGGTTGTGGATTAAGTACGGCCTGAATCGCAATAACTTTGTTTTTTCTGCATTTAATACCAATTTATTTAACCTTGCATACTCCATAATGATCGCAGCATCGTACTCCATGTGAGCTCTTAAGGCAACTTCGTGTTTATAAGGATAAAAAAGACTTAAGTCATCAGCATACATAACTATTTTTCCAAATAAATTGAGATTTATTATATCGTTAAGATAAATTTTAAATAACAATGGGACCAACACACTTCCTTGTGGAACTTCATATTCAACATAACCTATAAAACTTCTTTTGCAGTTAAGCTCAACATACTGTTTCCTATTGGTCAAGTAGCTCTTTAATAAAACTAAGCTTTCTCCATTTACACCATAATATTTTAATTTCTGAATCAATATATCGTGATCAACAAGATCAAACGCTACGCCAGCTACACCACTAAAACCATCATCCAAACCTTTGCATATACTATTTACTACGTTTATTACAGCTTCTTCTGTGCCACATCCCTTTTTAAAGCCATATTGGCAATCATATAGCAAATTGTTTGTATCCAAATATGTCGTCAATTGCTTATATAGTATTTTTTCAAATATCTTGTCAATTATTGGTAATAAAGCTATTTTATCAAGCAGAAACTCAGAACCAAGATCACCTCGAATTAATCGAATTAATCTAAGTACAGTTTAAAGGCTCCTCTTTTGCATAATGGGAATGAAAAACTATCCATACCAATTGCTCATGCCATTAGTACAAAGGAAAATTATGAATCAGTGACTGAAATTTTGACATTACTCAAATACAACGATCATAAATGGAAGACCTGTGGTGACCTTAAGGTGTGTGATTTAAATTTCTTTAAATCTATATATTATAGGCCGTCGTAAATAACTGTAATTAATCTGTTTCAAGTCCTGAGTTTGTTTACTGGTGTGCAAGTAATATTGTTATTTCCTTTGTGTATGGGATTGTCGAGCTACATGTCATCATTACGTCAGAACATAGAAAAAGAACTGAGTATTCACCTGGAAAGCAAAACATTTCAAATAAAGCATTAATTGATCCAAATGACGTTTTACTCCCGCCGCTGCACATAAACTTGGACAAAGATGGTGCAGCATTTAAATGTTTGTTAGCGGTGTTTCCTACAATTTCATATGCCAAAATCAAAGAAGGCATATTTGTTGGCACCCATTTCATGAAGTGCGTTTTTTAATTTCCGTTGTTGGCAACACCCTTCCTCCATGTGAGTGAAATTTACATTTTTAAGACTCTAAATTCTATTGTTTTGCTGGGAACTTGTAAAGGAATATCATAGGTTATAAAGATTAGATCGTATTTAGAAAAACCAGCTGCAGACAATTGGTCATACAACAGTGTGGTTTCTTCATCAGAGACGAAGAATAAATCGAGTAATGAGTCGTTACTTGTAGTGAAGTGTGTTGGTATATGCGCGTTCACTGGAGTAAGACCTAGAAATTTCATATTTTCGATCATACTACAGTTTTCTAGCAGGTTTAGTTATAGTCTCCAGTTAATATAAATAAAGTGAACAGTATGGGACCCATATAAATTCCCAGTGGAACAGCAGAAGATACCTCAATGAATTTGGATGTAACATCTTTGAACTTTACATGTCGTATTCTATTAGACTGATAAGAACTCACCCATTCAGTACTCAATCCCATAAGTGACAATATAGTTTAAGTTTTCGTATGAATTACCAAAATCCGTATAAATTACATCTGTTTGCATTTTATTAAAAAATCCATTATTTAGCATATTAGTAAGATCCTGGATGTTAACAAAAAGGTTTTAAATTAAAGAAATATATATAAAAGAAATGAAATGAAGCTATAAAATAAATTATAAAAGACAAGAATTATTATTTTACGGGGCGATTATTTTAAACGTAGAAAATTTCGAAAGACCTTGGTGCTTTGTGAATATAACCACATTTCATTTTTTGGCCCAACATTGTTTTAAATAATTTAATTCGGTTGTGTCGAAACTTTGATACCCCGCACCAATATTATAACCACTACTGGATACAGATACCAATTAAGTAAACTTGCCGGCACCTCACTTTTAAATTCTAAACCCATTTATATATGCACAATTAATTTCCAAATTAATAAGACCTCTCATACAAGACCAAAGACAAAAAAAATGTTAATGCAGCCGAAGTTAGAAAAAAAATTTTAGGATTAGCAGAATTAACAGATATTATGTGCCAAGGAAATTCCACAACATACAAAGTAGATAGATAGGAACTCAGCCATTCAATACTCAATCCCATAAGTGCCAATATAGTTTACTTTGTCGTATGAATTACCAAAATCCGTATAAATTACATCTGTTTGCATTTTATTTAAAAAACTATTATTTACCATATTAGTCCGTTCCTGGATGTTAGTTGTTATGGAACGAGATTAGCTGAAACCATGCTGATTAGATGAAAGCGAAGAAGTTGGATGTGATAAGCTATCACTTAAAATTTTTTCCAGAATTTTGGGAAAATAATTCAGATCAGCAATTCCTCTATGGTTTGATACTTCAAGTTTGCTTCCACTTTATACAAAGGAATTATGAACGATTTTTACGCTTCGATTGGTAAATAACTTAATTTAGTAGACCTACTGAAGATTCCAATAAGTGGAACGCACTAATATTTACCACAATATTTGAGCATTGAAAGAAGATGTTGGTGTTTTAAGTTCAGTAAAACGGTTACATTGCAAATAAAAGAAAATTGTATACTCGATGAATGCGATAGATTAAAGGGACACGGAACATTATCGTAAGTGTTTTTGGCACAACCTGTAGCAAAGAAATTCGCGAAAATATTGCAAATCAATGCTTCATCATCAGCAAAACAGGAACCAAATTTTTGTTGTATAGTTATCCTATGCGAATTTATTGGTGGTAATAGTGGTAATAGCAACTTTTTGATAAAATGTAAAAAATTGTTTTAAAGTACGATTTTAAAAAATAATACCTTTATAATAAGACCCACCTTTCTTGTGCATGTACCTTCGTAAAACAAAGTACTTTTGAAGTATCCAAATTATGTATTTACAATTACTTACGTTTTAAATAAAAGCTCCAGTTCAGTACAAGTGTCATATCAATTTTTCAGTTTTAATATAAGAACTGTATTCATTAAGCTAAAGCTTCAAATTTATTTAAAAAAAAATTATTATTACACGCATGATACTCACCTTATAATTTAGTTGAAGTAACCTATGTATATACAGTCAGTGATGGTCAGTATCATTCAAATGACGCATTAAAGTTTGATAAAGATTTCAAAATTAATCCTTTCTAATTGTGTCAAGCAATTAATTTTCATATCCATATTTTAATATATTTATTTACTTCTAATAACTTTATATATATATAAATATGGCAAAAAAATATTTACCCATACAAAATAATTATACTCTAAAATATGAGCACTTTAAAAAATTTATCTGTTATTACCAATTAAATAGTTTTTGCAGCGAATAAGGAGCTCCTAATTATGTTAATAATTGTAGCAAGTACAGCATATGGTATGGGTTTTGTACTAATTTTTATATCTAGTTTTTATTCCTCTTTTCATACTGAACTTGCACGAACATGCATACGTAAGCTTTTAACCTCATAAACTCATAATGTTTTGTAATAACATTTTATGGTTGGCTTTATGAGATTTTATTTTCTCGAAACAAAAAGTTCCACAAAAAATCCACTATAATTAAAATTTATTATAATTTTTTCTTCCTTTTGTGGTGATTTAATTTAGACGTACTCAACTTGACATATATAAGAGAGGGAAGCAAGTTATTTGCTTCTTAAAAAAGGTTTTAAATTAAAAAGAAAATATATAAGAAATAAAATGAAGATATAAAAAAAATTATAGAAGAATTATTATTTTACCGGGCGATTGTATTAAATGTTGTAAAATATCGAAAGACTTTGGTGCTTTGTGAAAATAACCACATTTCATTTTTTGGGCCAACATTGTTTTAAAAAATTTAATTCGGCTGTGTCGAATCTTTGATACCCTGCACCACTATTATAACCACTGCTGGATACAGATACCAATTAAGTAAACTTGCCGACACTTCACCTTTAAATTCTAAAACCATTTACATATACACATATCTACAATGGAAAATAAACAGATATATCTTAACGACAACTGTAAATTTAAAGAACTGTGTAAAGGAAGCAAAAGCTCATACTATAAAAGACTGGAAATGAAAATAAATTGAGTTGAAAATATTAAAGAATTATCTGAATTTTTGAAAAATGCTACAGAGCAAGCGACCAGTTCTTACAATATAATTTTTCATAGCGCTAAACTAGACGAAAAGTTCATCTCTAGCAAAATTTTCCCAAATTGCAAAATAGGCGATATGAAATTAGTAACCAATTACGTGGTATATCTTTTATGAATGCCATTGCTAAAGTAATGATGGGAATTTTGTATAACAGACTTAGGTTAGGTTAGGTTAGGTTAGGTTGAAAAAGGTATACACATAGCTCATATCCGTTTTACCCGGATATACACTTAAGCCAGAAAGTCGGCTTGTTGTGCGCTCTACATCCTCGTGCTCATCCGTTAATCTACTCCTTCCTTAACTAAGTTCGGTCTCGATAGAAAATCTCCTGAGTTCTTTCCAGCGTATCCCCCTAAGAACCGCTAGGCCTGGTATGATGTCGTTGGATAAATATCTGACCCTTGTTCCGGCAAATGCAAGACAGTAACAAAGGTAGTGTTCTAGGGTCTCCTCATCCTCTCCACAAGCTCTGCATGTGGCCGATTCTGCCTTATACGGTATAGATGAGCCCTCAGTTCAGAGTGTCCAGTGAGGATGCCAATAATCCTGCTCAGTTCCTTTCTATTTAGACTAAGGATTTCCTTAGTCTTCGAAGTGTTTGGAGAGCCCCATTGTATCTTCGTAGCCTTACCCACGTCAGTTTCCTCCCAAATTGAAGTATGTGAATTAGTTCCACACTCCGATAGTTTCAATTTGGGAGCCTGGAAAGGTATTGGGTTTTCCAAATTGACACCCTCCAGGAAAGAACCCTTCCTGGCCAGTTCATCTGCAATCTCGTTTCCCATTATACCACTGTGTGCTGGGATCCAAATGATTTCAAGTCTACCTCTTGTAGTGAAGTTTGCAATTTCTTCCTTACATCTGGGGACAGTCATTGATCTAGTTTTGTTCGAGGATATCGCCCTGATAGCCGCTAGACTGTCCGAAAATATTTTCACGTCTCCGGGGCTTGGGATTGCCCGTGCGTCAATAGATCTTATTCATTCCGTTATCGCGACCACTTCGGCCTGAAATACAGAGTTGTGGTCCGGAATGCATAGGTATCTGCCATTGGGTCCTCATCATATAAACCTATACCAGTCCTACCATGCAGACTAGATCCGTCTGTGTAGTAGTGTGACCCTGGAAGGTTTCGTAGAAAATTTTCGTTCAACCAGCTTTCCCTGTCAGGTATCCTTATACTGCAGGGTATGTTTGTCGACACTTCCGCGATTCTATCACAGCTAAAATCCACTGTGTTGAATTCCGGTATCTGGTCCAATATTGCTTGGTGTCTGGTCATATGATCCGCGGTGTATTCCCCTGTTACTCTTAGTCGTAACATGGCCAGAGCTGCCTCATATTTCATTCTAATCTTGATCGGGTGTATAGATAGAATCGTCTCTAAAGCCCTAGCAGATGTAGTCCGTATTGCGCCGCTGATTCCTGTGCAGCAGAGGGGTTGTATCTTATGAACTGGTTTAATATAGCATTTCCTGTTCATTGATGTCCATGTGACTACGGAATTGGTCTAACGACGCTTGTGTAAAGCCTGTGAGTCATATTCGGGTTTAAACCCCATTTTGAGCTCATAGCTCTTCTGCAAATGGCTCATATCCGGTGAGCCTTCGCGACTTTGCTCGCAATATTGTCCTTCCAAGTGAGCTTTTTGTCGAGAATCACCCCAAGGTATTTCACCGTTTGTGTGATTCTAATTGTTTTGCCCTGGAAGCGCAGTTCATCGAATACGACTATTCTCGTCTTCCTAGTAAAGAGGCATATTTCAGTCTTTTCCTGCTTCACATTTAATCCCCTTGGTTGTGCCCAATCGTACGCTATTTCGAGTGCATCCGATGCCCTTCTACATAAATTTATAGGATCTTTCCCCCTTAACAGTATCGCTACATCGTCTGCGTAGCACACAGGTTGGAAACCCTTATTGGTTAGAATCCTTAGAAGACTGTTTGTAGTGGTCACCCAGAGAAGGGGGATAAAATCCCCCTTAAGGTGTACCACAGCAAACCTTGTCTCTTATTTTAATGCCACCAACCTCGCAACTTATCCATCTAATGGGTTTTCGATAAGAATTTCTTGATTTTTGAGACGTCATTAACGCTATCAACCTGTTCACAGAAGTGTCTCCAGGAGTTGTGTTTGGCTATACGAATCTTTTTGTTGTAATCCCTGAGCTTAACATGGTAGTCATCCCAGTATATTGCGTATTTTTTACGAAAAGTCTTCGGACGTCCTTCCCAAGATTTATCGGTTCCCCTGTTAGCCAGGGTTTATCTCGGGGAGATCTCCATTCCCGGAGTGGACAGCATTCCTTGAAGGACTCAATTAGGCTCCTCGTTATTTTGTCCACTTCCTCGTCAACCTCTTCGACATACCTTAAGTCTGTGCGAGGAGTAGTTAGACGGGCTTGTAGATTTATTCTAAATTTAGGCCAATAAGTCTTAGCCTTATTCCTGAACTTGATGGGTTCAGGTGGTGGGTGTGTCAGTTTAAATAAAATGTATCGATGATCCGAGAAGGAATGTTCGCTAGAGACATACCAATCTTGGATATCATCGACTAAATTTTTCGAACAAATTGAAATATATAGAACCTCTTACCTTCATTTGTTAACAAAGGTTGCCGTGTTCCCAACATTAAGGGTAAAAAGGTCATTTTCGTTAAGGAATTCAAGTAAACCATCCCCCCTTTGGTTACAGTTCGAACTTCCCCAAGCTATATGGTGAGAATTCGCATCGCACCCTATGAAAATTTCCTTACCTGTTATCCTGGCCGTTTTTACCATCTCTTCAAGTTCCGACGTCGGTAGAGGTGTCGGTGAGTCCGACGGGAGATAAACCGATGCTAAGAGCATTGGTTGGCTTCCTTGTTGCAGGACGGTGGCATCTGCGGTGGACAAGTCTAGGGAAAAGAGATAGTTTAGGTTTTTGTGACAAATAATACAAGTTCTCTCAGAGTTTGAGTAGCCGTTTTGCTCCGATGGAGGTTGATATAACAGACTTAATAAGTCGTTGGATAAATATAACGTAATCACAGAATTCCAAGCTGGATTTCGATAAGGATAATCTACATCAGATAACATATACAATTTAGCTGCAGCTGAAAATATTAAACTAAAAGATAATCGTAGATCTTAAGGCCGCATTCGACTAGATTTCGAGAAAATCCCTGATACATAAACTACACAACACAGGTATATCAATAAAATGGTCAATATGATTGAAATTATTTATAGAAAAACAACTTTTAATGTATGGAGGGAGAAGAATTATCGGATGAGTTTGACACTGAATCAGGTGTAAAACAAGGACGCCATTTGTCACCAACACTATTTCTTGCTATACTTAAATGTAAGATTACACTGGTCTACAAATTTAAAAAAATTGACTGCAGAAACGAAGCATGTTTTATGCTGAATTCGAATCTATCACAAAAAAAATAGGCTATCCCATCTTGTTTATTTTTTATCGCATGCTGGCAATATTGTAAAACAGTCAATACTGACACCACAATTTAACAATTGTTACTTTGAAAAAAAAAATATCAGGGACATCGCTTGTTACTGATTCAAGCTATTTTTGCTTGGTGTGTGGTGCATATTTAGTTGGAAAAAAAGGGTATGCAATATCCGAATCACTAAAGTATGCATATTTACCTTATTTTGGTTTTGCTGTCAGAAACTTCGACAAATCGTGAACACCGATTGTTTTGCAATAATTACAGATTTGTTTTATACAAGTGGTCAAATGGCAAGAACATCTGTTTCAATTTTTCAATTCCAGTACTTTTAAGAGTGTCAAGTAACCACCAAACCGATCGTTATTTGTGTTTAACAAAAGTTGCTGGATTCAATATGAAAAATCGAAAAAATATTACTTACGCGAATGTCACATTGGTGTCCAAATCAGTTCAACGTCCACCAAATGATCCATTACCAGTCATTCGCAGTGCTACGAGCATCGAGTCCGAAACATCTTTCACCAGCAGTGGTAGTTTGTATAAGGCTGATGGTGAACGCCATCTAGTGATTCAAGCTGAGCTGAATGGTCTAATTCGAGATTTATATTTAAAGAGGCAAGAGGCACAATTACTAGGTTCATGCATGTAGCAGTGGAAATATCTTGCAGTTGGGACAAAAGTAACAATCTATAGACATAGAAGCTAGGAATTGGCTACATATTATTAAAAGAGATATTCTGTTCTATACGGAACTGATGTTGATGGTTTATTTAAAAAAAATGAAACAGCTATATGACAAAACTGAATGGAGATTATTTATTGATGGCTTTAAGTACAGACGAAAGGCTCTTCTTTTGCATTATATGAATGAAAAACCATCCACTGCATTTGCTCATGACATTAACACAAAGGAAAACTACGAATCAATGACCGAAATTTTGACATTACTCAAATACAACGATCATACATGGAAGATCTGTGGTGACCTTAAGGTATGTGATTTACACTTCTTTGTATATATATTTAAGGCCGTCGTAAGTAACTGTAAATTAATCTGTTTCAGGTTCCTGGTTTGTTTGCTGGTGTGCAAGGCGTTTCACAAAATATTGTTATTTCATTTGTCTATGGGATAATCGCGCTACACGTCATCATTTCGTCAGAACAGAGTGGCCAAAAAGAACTGAGTATTCACCACGAAAACAAAATATTTCAAATGAACTATTAATTGATCCAAATTGGTAAAATTGGGCCCTTTTAAGAACTTTGTCAAGGCTCTGGACAAAGATGGTGTAGCATTTTAATATTTGTTAGAGGTTTTTCCTAAAATTTTAGATGCTAAAATCAAAGGAGACACATTTGTTAGCCCTCAGATCGGGAAGCTATGAATAATTAAAATTTTTCACAATGTTTATTGGAGAAAGAACATGCAGCCCGGAAATCATGCAGGAGCATCGGGGACAGTTTTCTTGAAAACAATAAGTGACTACAGACAAATTGTTGCTGAAGTATTGAAAAATTATCACGAATTGGGCGCAACAATGTCACTCAAAATGCATTTTCTTTATTCGCATTTAGATCTTTTTCCACAAAACCTAGGAGCGTTGAGCGAAAAACAAGGGGAGGGTGCCTATTTTAATGAAATTTTAAAGAAATTGTCAAGGATTTTGGACAAAAGCATGCTCGGAGACTTCTGCTGCTATAACGTTCAAATAACACCATTCACTTTTGAAAATTCATTGAATTTTAAATAAACTAATGATTTTTATGTAAAAACGAATAAAAATATTTCTTTTTTGTATCTCGAAAACTTAACGTGATAGAGAAAAGCCAATTACAGATTCGAATTCATCCCACCTAATTACCCTACAAAAGATATTTGCTTGCTCCAGTCCAAAAGCTTGTCGGCTAGTGTTATTATTTTACGCTAATTATGTCGTTATTTTAGCGGAAGAGATTTCGATTGTGCAAGCGATGATAAATTTGAGCTGGAACTTGCAACATGGAACCCACAAATGTGGCAGAGTTTCTGCAAATGAAAGTTTTGTGCTTAATGTAGAACCAATGCAACTTTTAAATTAGTACACTTATTTAGGAGTAACATTCACACCAAAAGTATCATTCAGCAAACACCTTGATAAGAGAAATATATGGGCAAAAAAACAACATTAATGGCACATGAAATAAATTTCTGAATCAAAATGAGATTTGTTTGAAAGCCAAGTGGATTCCATTTTAGTCTGTATACAGATCTATCCAGTTATATGGTGGTCAAATTTGGGTTTCATAATGTTTGATGACGTTGAATTTACCAACATGTACACCAACGGTATGTCTTGTTGTTGGAAACAGGCATATAAAATTGTCACATATATACCTTGTACTTACATCTAAGCTACATCATAAAAACACTTTTCACTTATAATGGCCACCGCCTTCCAAATCAACTAACAATTAAAAAAAAAAAATACAGGAACAATTATTTTGGTTTAATTACATAGACAAACTATGCAGAGACTGCCATATAATTAGAATCAAAAATTTACCACAAGAGAAGAACAGAAGTAGTAAAGAGAGGAACTTTTAACAATTTTAAAAATAAACAAGTAAGAAATTATAGTCGGTCAGACCGACTATACGATACCCTATACCATGGATTAGAGCCCCTCTTCCGTCCAACTAATTCGATATAGAAAATAAGCATAAAACAAATTTGAGTGGTATTGTTATTAATTTTTTTTTGGCTCGTATCGGGTGCTATATTTATATGGAGACTAGGTTGAAAAATGGACCCATCCTGATCATATCTGGTAAAGTCACTTATATTTTCAAAAAATATATTCAAACCAAATTTGAGAAAAATCTGTGCAATATTTTTGTTTTTTGATAGATTTAAGTGAAGATCGGGAAGCAGCTCTATATGGGGCCTATGACTAAGAATTGTCCTATAGGGATTAATATTGCACTACTAAATAGTGGATATAATAAACACATACAAACGTAATTTGTCTGAGATCCATATGATAATTTGGATCTTATGGCAATTTATATCGATTTCATAGGTGTCATATGTATGGGGATTAGGTCTCAACATGGACCGAATTTCACCAATTGCAATAAAGTTCAGCCCATGGTAGACAAAAGCTTACATACCAAATTTCATCAAAATTTATTTATATTTGCGGCCTGTAGTTTGATTACAAAGTTTACATGGACACACAGACGGACGGACGAACAACGGGCATCGCTAAGTCGACTCAGAAAGTGATTCTGAGTCGATCGGTGTAATAAAAGATGGGTCTAGGTCAAATATTTTTGGTAGTTACAAACAGCAGCACAAATTCATTATACCCAAACCACATAGTGATATAGGGTATCAAGAGAGGACAACTTTACTCCAGAGAGAATTTGAAACAACCCGATTTTATAACAAACTTAATTATGAAAATAATAAATTGAATTTTGAAAATATTGCAAACGTAATTATCGTAAGCCGAATTTTTAAGGTACGATGTGATCAAATTGAACTGAATGCCACAAGATTCCAACAACATAGATCTCGAATGTACTCATTATGAAACCATCAAGTTACTGAAACTTTTATACATTTTATAGCCGTTTGCCCTATTCTTCGTCACATGTGATATGCAGGTTTCATCTAGTGCCGTGGACAGAGGAGGAAGTAACAATTTTTTTTAATAATGTCAATATTTAATGGAAATACTTAACTCACTACATAGTCTATGCTTATAGTATAGAACTGATAACTGAAATAAGCTATTAACAGATATAAAATAATCAAAAATTTTATAAAAAAATATTTTTTCTTTTAATATCACTGACTGACGACGAAATGTCATACTCGTATTTTCCTGTAGTTGTTTATTCATTCATTTATTTATTTGTTTAAATTTATTTATATGCTTACGCCTATTTAATATTTTAATTTAAGTTTTTAAGTTTGTATCACACAAAATACTACAAAGAAATTTTAATAAGGATAATTGGAAACGCTTTCATATGAAGAGCCCTGCGATATGAACACTTTTTTTATAGATTTAGATTTAGAGTTCTTAAAAAAACTGCATTTGTTTTTATTTTTGCTAAAAATAATTTGGTAGTTTTTTAGAAAAATGTTTTGTCTTAAGAAAATCCACTCATTTGATATTATATTTCTCTCATAACCAGTCCTATGCACTCCTTAAGCAAATGCTACAAGCACAATGACAACAACATCAAAAATTTCAGCTATCACACACAAATTACAAAATTGTCAAATAATAGCAATAACAACAAGTAAGAAAATTATAGTCGGTCTAGACCGACTATACGATACCCTATACCATGCGTTTAGAGACCCTATCTCTCAGGCCAGACTAACTGGACATTGAAAATAAGCAAAAACCAAATTTGAGTGGGATTTTTATTAATTTTTTTGGCTGCAGATATGAAAAATTTCATATCGGATGCTATATCTATATGGGGACTAGTCCCAAAAATGGACCGATCCTGACCATGTCTGGTAAAGTCTCTTGTATTTTGCAAAAATATATACAAACAAAATTTTGAGAAGAATCAGTGCAATATTTTTGTTTTTTTGATAGATTTAAGTGAAGATCGGGATGCAGCTCTATATGGGGCCTATGACTAAGAGTTCTCCAATAGGGATTATTTTTGGACTACTGATTCATGGATGTAATATATACATACAAACCCAATTTGACTAAGGTTTGTATGACAGTTTGGATCTTATGGCAATATATGTTGATTTCATAGGGGTCATATGTATGGGGGCTAGGTCTGAACATGGACCGATTCTCACCAATTTTAACAGCGTTCATCCTATGGCCGATAAAAGATTAAATACCAAATTTCATCAAAATATATTGATTTTTGCGACCTGCAGTTTGATTATATGGACACACACGCGGACGGACGGACGGACGGACATTGTTAAATCGACTCAAAAAGTGATTCTGATTCGATCGGTATTATAAAAGATGGGTCTAGGTCAAATATTTTTGGTTGTTACAAACAGCAGCACAAAGTCATTATACCCAAAACCACATAGTGGTATAGGGTATAAAAACTACATAGAAAAAAAATCATATTATTTGCGATTTTTTTTACACCACCATCGAAATTTTGGGACTTACTGATTTGATTTTGTTGATTTTAATCGGCAACCTGCTTAGGATGTCAGTGAATAAATAATATTCACAAAAAATGAGCAACCGAATTGACTTGTCAAGGGCGTGATCCTCATTTGCACAGGCGAACAGACGGACATCCTTATATAAGACATCCTTGATATAAGGGTCGATAAAATATGGATACAAATAGAATAACTGGATTTATGTAATAGAATTCAAATATACATTTTTCAGGGGAATATTTGAGCACTTTATGAAATGCAATGAAATCATACAAACTCCACTAATACGGGTATTTCGAGATTTGAAATATTCCGTCATAATGTTAAACTGACAATTTAGCCAGAGTTCACTAAAGGTGAAAAAAAATTTATTTACTTATAAAATTGCTTTAATATGCTAAATGGTGAAATTGGTTATGCGTACTTCTATTTATAGTCAACGAATACAATAAGCTGTCCACAGCAATGCTTCAAACTTATGTATTCATATATCTCACTATTTTCTTTAAAGAAATTTAAAGGAAATGAAAATCATTGAATGTAAAAAAAATTTATAAGACCTTTGCACCACATAAGCTGCTAAAACTGACTGCTAAGCTAGCTGTGATATGAGAGTTCTGATACATTCCTTTGCTTAATATATTTCACACTTCTTGACTGTTTAAGTATATGAGTGTGTTTGTGTCTGTGTGTGCTGCGGAACGGGACATTTAAATGTCTTGTTTACCGAAATGCTAAGCATGTATTTAATGCTATTTCGAAAATTCTCCTTAGTCCTTAATACCCAAAGGTTTAGATACAGTTTTTTACTTATAAATAATAATAAGCCGTAACATATATACTATGAAACAACATACGTTTTTGTAACTAGCCTTTGTATTAAGACATTTTATAATACATTTGAAATGAGGCAAAATTTTTATATACTTTTTCTTTCCTTTTTGCTGTATCCACTGAAATATAAAACAAGGCAAAAGTTGGTTGGTTATAATATCATGTGGTTATAATCTTATGTTTCTTTATTTTTTTTTAACCCATTTTCGGCCGCTGGTCAATTTTCGACCAGCAACTTTGAAGCGATGTAACTCAAACGTTAGATATGTTTTGTTTAAACCGTTGATGGGTAAGACAATTTTGATCTTTTGTTAACGCATTGATTTTAGCTTTTCGTAAAAAAATAAAAGTTTGCAGATTTTCGTGAAAGGAAGAAGAAAGGACTTTTTTTGGACCAATTTTCAAAATTCAGTAAAAAGTCTTAAAACTAAAATTACCTATTTTATTTTTGCATGCTGAGGAAGCGGAAAGACCAAATAACAATAATCAATTGATATCCGCAACAATATTGAAGGTTTTCTACTTCCCAGAAGAGCGTTATTTTTGGTGGTCGAAAAATCGACCACTGGCCAGAAGTCGTCAAGTAGATATTTAATTGAATTTGACATTTTGCTAGTAGGCTGTGAAAAATGCCGCGAATTTTTTTTTTATTTTCGCTATTGCTTTGTCATACTTGTTATTCTTTTCTGCAGAGCAGACGTGTGTGTGGCAAATAAAAGTGAGATAATTGCATTTTGGTGTGGTTTTATATAAACAAAATGTCTTTTCGAAAAGTGTTAACCATGGTAGAAATCATGGCTGCTTTGAACGAGCCGTGTTCGGATGACGAGGAAGATCAAGCCATTATGAGTTCAAAAGATGTTGATGTCGTGTATATTCCACCAAAATAGACTATGTGACTGATGAAGAAGATATAGACGATAATCAAATTGCTCTAAATGATGGCTATGATGATTGCGCGAATGAAATTACTGGGGAAGTGGAGTTACAGTACGTTCGAGACAATGACTTAATATACCTAATGATACTGAAGAGCCGCAACCATCAACATCGAAAGCCGCAAAAAGACGTGGAAGACCTAAAAAAGCTATTAATCCATCCTTATTCAAAGGAAAGGCAGATTTTGGAGTTCCTGATTGGCAGAAACCTGGGGATTTTACTTACACCAGAGCACCAATCAACGTGGATATTTGAAAAAGGAAGAAATTTGCGCAAAAATTGGTAAGTGAACAATTTTTTTTAATATCATTTAGGCCTGGTTGTTCAATAGACAAACAAACCTCAGATTTCTAGCGAATAAATTTGTAAAATTTGTATTGAATTTGAGAGAATTTAAAAAATTTATTCGATAGATAGCTTATCCATGAGTTGTTTGACTATTGAACAACCGGGCCCTAGTCATTTTAGAGTCTTAATTTTTAGTTTTTGACTTTGTGTAGGTGGTATGTCACCGTATGACATATTTTCATTGTATTTTGATTGAACATTGATCGAGGATATTACTCACTTCACGAATTTATATGCCACTCAAAATAATGCAACCATTGATGTGACACCAAATGAAATGCGGCGCTTCATTGGTATATTGTACCCATCAGGGTATCATACGCTGCCACACATCGATAATTATTGGTCAGTTCAGCAGGACATGGGAGTACCTATGGTGAAGCAAACGATGAGCCGAAATCGATTTAAAGTCATAAAAAGATTTCTCCACCTCTCGGATAACAACAATCTGAACGTAGCAGATCGCTTTGCGAAAGTCCGACCGATTATTGATGCTCTCAATGAAAAATTTATGCAGTTCGGAGTTTTCAGCCACATCTTATCTATAGATGAACAGATGATACCCTATTTTGGAAGACACTCGTGCAAGATGTTTATTCGCGGAAAACCGATTCGGTTCGGATTCCAATCATGGTGCTTGTGTTCAGAGTAAGGATATTTATTCTTTTCCATACCATACGGTGGCTCGGCAACTCCCCATGATAAAAATATCGGTCTTGGGGCTCAAACGGTTTTGAATTTGCTTGAAAATGTATCTGATCACGATTGTCATATTATTTTCTTTGACAACTTTTTTTCCTCCTATCATCTTATGTGTCTACTGAATGAACGCCATTTCTTTGCAACTGGCACAATACGTGAAAACAGAATCGTGAAAACAGAATGGCGAAAATTCCATTAGCAAATTTAAAAAAGGCTGAACGTAGCGAATTTGACCAATTATTCGATGCTAAGCAAGAAATATTGGTCATCCGTTGGAATGACAATGCAGTTGTGAATGTCATTACTAATAATTCTACAGTCGAGCCGTTGTTCAATACTCGAAGATATTGTCGTACGCAAAGGAAAACAGTTGCGATTCCCCAACCTAAAGTGATTCGTGAATATAACCAAGGTATGGGAGGCGTTGACCTTCACGACAACGCAGTGGCCAACTATCGAATATGAATACGAGGAAGGAAGAGGTGGTGGCCACTATGGACCAACGCTCTCGGCAATGCAATGGTCAATGCTTGGAAGATGCATTGCATGTTGGCAAAGCATGAAAACACAAAGCCATTTTCTCAATTAGAGTTTCGTTCTACTGTTACTACCAAGCTACTGACTTCCAATATGATGGACGAAGACATGGAAGATAACGCTGCTGATGTTGCAAAAAAGAATGCCCTCCTGGTTTTCCACGGATCGACGAAAAAACCATATTGTGGTAAAATGCCCTCAAAACAAATATTGTCGCTGCAAATTATGCAAAAAAAAGTTAAATATTCGTGAAAAAATTCCAATTTTACACAAAAAAAAGCGTAATATTTATTTGCATACCAAATGTTTTGATGAATATATCCAAACTATCTAACTTTTTTTGCGTTAATTATTCATATTTTATCAACTTAAAACGAATAAATTTATTTAAAGCTTAATATATATATATATGTTCCCGAAACTCCTATAAGGAGCATAGGGCCTTATATGCATTTCTTTATTTATATATGTAGATGTTGACTTCTGGCCAATGGTCGATTTTTCGACCAATTCATATCTAGAGAACAACAATTAAAAAAATTTTTTTTTTTAAATTTTTCTAAATTGAGCTCCTAAAAGTATTTAAAAGGAATTCAAAAAATTCTTGCGATTTCTGGTAGCGGCCGATAATGGGCTAATGACGATGCTGAATATATTTTCCACTGTCTGATAGATCTCAAGGCAGACGGATCCAGTTCAACCGTCTTATTATTATTTTAGGAAAATTATAATTATCAGATTTTGTTTGATTTTTAGGTTAAGTAGTTCAAGTGTGACAATGAAAAATATGATATATCTCATCATATCCCGTAAGGTATAACAGAGCCGGTCTTAAATAAATGAAGGTGTTATAGTTCTCACAACTTTTTAACAACAAGGAAGGGAACTAATATTAAATATATATTCTAAAATAAATATATCCATTTCTCACAAAATTTGATAGCGGTTTTCAATTAAGAGGATATATATGGGCCAATGCATTGAGAATCAGTAACTTGGTAAAAATGTCAAAATTTACGTAGCTAAGAAATATGAAAAAAATTTTGACCTCGTTATTCTATAGTTCCTAAAAATGCAGCCCGAAACAAAAAAAAAATCATTAGAAACTCGTACAGGAAAATACAAGATATTCATTAAAGTTTCGTTTGAAAGATTTTAAAATTACCTACAAAATGAAAAATATATTTTATAAAAATTATGGAAATATAGCTATTAGTGCTCAAAAAACGTTCTGAAGTAACGACGCACACTGGAGCGAAATTATAGCAAACATGTCGGCATATCAAACGCTGAATTCTAACATAAATATTTGATATCATTAAGGACTATTTTTTCAGATAATTAATATTTAAAAACATTATGCGGAATTTGTGATACCCCTCACCCAATATTAGGTACGGCTACCACTTTTAAGATCTGGCCGATACTGAAATATTAATTCGAATACCAATAAACAAGAAAACCGTTGGCCAATTTCTGTTATAAAAACAATGATCCTTAAAAGAATTAATTGCCATTTGAAAAAATTGATTTTTTTTGCTAGAGTAGAACAGTCTTAAGGACTTCATAGAGCACCAATGAAACTAATTAATTAATGTAGCCGGCATCATAATAATACCTAAATTTTGATCCCTATAAGCCTGTTTTGAGACCTTAGAAGTCATACGACAATAAAAGGCAAAAAAATTCTAATGATTCTCGGCTAAAAATTTTAATATTTAAAAGAAGAAATTTTAAAATAATTTTATTTAATAGAAAAAAACAAAAATAATAAAAACAGGTAAGAAACTAATTTTTAATTTTTAATTTTTAATTTTTAATTTTTAATTTTTAATTTTTAATTTTTAATTTTTAATTTTTAATTTTTAATTTTTAATTTTTAATTTTTAATTTTTAATTTTTAATTTTTAATTTTTAATTTTTAATTTTTAATTTTTAATTTTTAATTTTTAATTTTTAATTTTTAATTTTTAATTTTTAATTTTTAATTTTTAATTTTTAATTTTTAATTTTTAATTTTTAATTTTTAATTTTTAATTTTTAATTTTTAATTTTTAATTTTTAATTTTTAATTTTTAATTTTTAATTTTTAATTTTTAATTTTTAATTTTTAATTTTTAATTTTTAATTTTTAATTTTTAATTTTTAATTTTTAATTTTTAATTTTTAATTTTTAATTTTTAATTTTTAATTTTTAATTTTTAATTTTTAATTTTTAATTTTTAATTTTTAATTTTTAATTTTTAATTTTTAATTTTTAATTTTTAATTTTTAATTTTTAATTTTTAATTTTTAATTTTTAATTTTTAATTTTTAATTTTTAATTTTTAATTTTTAATTTTTAATTTTTAATTTTTAATTTTTAATTTTTAATTTTTAATTTTTAATTTTTAATTTTTAATTTTTAATTTTTAATTTTTAATTTTTAATTTTTAATTTTTAATTTTTAATTTTTAATTTTTAATTTTTAATTTTTAATTTTTAATTTTTAATTTTTAATTTTTAATTTTTAATTTTTAATTTTTAATTTTTAATTTTTAATTTTTAATTTTTAATTTTTAATTTTTAACTTTTAACTTTTAATTTTTAATTTTTAATTTTTAATTTTTAATTTTTAATTTTTAATTTTTAATTTTTAATTTTTAATTTTTAATATTTAATTTTTAATTTTTAATTTTAAATTTTAAATTTTTAATTTTTTATTTTTAATTTTTAATTTTTAATTTTTAATTTTTAATTTTAATTTACTACTACTTAAAGTTCATGATAAGTCCCTGTTTCTGAATAGAGATTTATTGAAAACCATTTCTTTGAGTAGTTTATGGTACTTATGTACATATATATTTAATGTTATTGCCACCACGACAGCTTAATGCCGTATGATTAATATTTAATGTCATAAAATTATCACTCATACGTACAAGTAGTAATATAAAACTAGCGTTGCTTTAATTATTCATTGACTTTTATTATATACAAAATATTAACAATGCTAAGAGTTTCTTAGATATTTTTAAAACCATTCCATTGGGTACTTTGCAATACTTTCCGCGTTCTAAGTAAAGCTTGTTACCCACAATTTAATTAGACGCTTATTGTTACTGAGAATAATTTTTTTAACGCAACTTTATTTTTTTGTTTTTATTTTGTTTTTATAGCCAAAAATTTATGAAATTACGTGAAAATAAATAAACGTAATGTATGTAATGAAAGTTTCAATACTTTATTGTTACTCTTCAGTAATCCATGATATCAGATACTTGGCTTGGAATTGATTCTACAAGTTTTTGAATGCGCTAATGGCGATATATAGACATGCGTGGAGAATCACCATTTCAAAATCTTGCAGTGCTTTTATTTCCGTAAACAATTCTAGACAGTTTTAGCTACTGCTGCCGGCCAATTAGTATTGGAATAGAAGCCGCCAAATAAAATGTTTTTAGGAATTTGTAGACATTGAAAATAAGAAATAATTATGATTCGAAATCGACCCATTTTCATTATAACAGTATTGTTTCTCTAATTTAAGCAAAAATATTTTAAACTGCAGCCGAAATATTTTTTTTACTCAATTCTTAGTTATAAAGAAAAATTGTTTTTTTTATTTTCTATATGAATAATAATTATAATAATTAGTTGTTTTTCAAGATATAAAAAAATAAAAAATAAATAAATTTCCTTGAATTTTTCTACATTTTTCATCATTACTTAGAACTTTGCATTTGACAAGCCTCGGCCATACTGGTAGTTGTATCGCAGATATAATTGCAGTTGAATATATATATTTTATTGAAAAAAAGAACACAAGATAGTTTTTTTTTTTGTTTGGTATGCGACGGAAATAACGAGAGGCTGAAACATATAAATATTTAAAGAAAGAAACTGATCTATAATTGTTTAACAACAGGGTGAAAAAATTTAATAAATAATTCATGGTGTCACTATAACAGCTTTTCCTTCAAATAGAAAAAAAACATTTTTTATAAATACAGCCTACTTTTGACATTATATCTTCTTTTTATATAAAAATATTTTATTTACAATTTCAAAATTATTGATTGATAATCAAAGATATCTTTTTGCTTCAACTACCCTTAAAGACTGCTAATTAACTTTCAATTTTGACTTTCTCCCCATTCAAGCACACTGAATCACATACATGCATACATATTTTTATTATTATTATTTTTTTTTTTTTTTTTTTTTAATAAAATTTTATTTTTCTTACTTCCAATGTAACTCATATTATGAATTTAATCTTTAAAGCCGACATGCACAAAAATGATTTGCTATACAACAAAATTTGCGAAAAAAAAATTAAAGCAATCTCTTGTACAAACATGCGTATTTGAATGTTATTAATGAATGAATATCAAAAGATGTCATATGTCAAAACAGAAAAAAAAAACATAAATTCAAACGAGCACAACAAGCATTAAAACACAGAATGTACCCAGTAAAAAAGGGCATATAAAAAGGTAAAATAGATGTAATTTGGAATCGTGAAAATTAAATTATGTCATAAGTTGGAAAGATCCTTTTTTAGATATTGTAAAATACAATAAAAGTTATATATTGCTGAAGTGAAGTTTCTAGTGTTGTAACTTTGTTCATGATTTGTGTTGTGTAGTTGTGTTCGATGATTGTTTGTTATTATGATTTTTAGTAGTTGGTTTTGTGTGTGCTGAAGCTTTGTGGAATGCGTAGAGTTGCCCCAGGCTGTGATCCCATGACGAATATGGGATTCGACGAGTGAAAAGTATAACTGCCTCAATACAAAATTATTAGAGCAGTATCTTAGCCTATGTAGAATAAATGCAGCTTTACGTAGTTTTTTGCGAATTTCATCTGTGTGGAATTTCCATTTGAAGTTTTGGTCGACGATAACTCCCAGGTATTTGCATGTGTTTACAATCTCAATTATAGTTGAACAGTTATCAGAACTGTAGTTAAAGTTTTTTAGTCTATTTTTGTGAAGACATTCGGTACTGTGGAATCTTATTTTAATATCAGTATATAAAAAATGGCATGGTTTTATATGCATCAATTTAGTTTTGGATGAATTTATAATTAGACCGTAGTCATGGCACCATCGTATTGCAGTATCCAGTTGATGTTGAAGTAATGTAGTTGCATTATTAAGGTTTTTATGAGTAACTACAATAGCTGTGTCATCTGCATATGCAAATGTTTTGGCAATTTTCAGCGTGTTGATTAATTCATTTTAGTATATTATATACAACAGTGGACCTAATTTTGAGCCTTGAGGAACACCATGATCTAGATTTGTTTCGTCACTAAAGTTGTGAGAGATCTTCACACAGTATTTTCGTAGACTAAGGTAGCTCTTGAATAGATCTTGGCTATGTCCTCTAAAACTAATCCTCTCTAGCATTATGAGTAACTTCTCATGAGAAAGGGTGTCAAACGCCTTGCTAAAATCGACGAATAAAGTTAGGCAATGATGATTTTTACTCAGTTGTTCGTTGATAAAATGTGAAAAGTTACCAAGCAGCTTATTGATGTTTTTCCCTTTTTGGAATCCAAATTGATTTTCACTAATGATATTACGTTTTATTGTGTATTCGGTAATTCTTCTGCATAATATTTCCTCCATTATCTTTTCAATTACAGGTAAAATGGCGATTGGTCTATAATTTTTAAAGTCCGCTTTGGAACCATTCTTATATATTGGGCGAATGTATGAAATTTTAAAAATTTCTGGTACTATTGTTGTATTAATAATAGCATTAATTAGATTTGTTATTACCGGTGTTAAAATTTCTGAATTATTTTTCAAGTCTATTCGCCTGATGCCATCATAGCCCGCACTTTTTTTGATGTTAAGTTTATTAATTATATTAAAAATTTCTTCATTGTGTGTATTTCGTAAATAACAGGAATTCATTATCTCTATATGAGAGTGATTTAATGTTTTAATGTCACATTCATGCAAAATATTTTTAACATTTTGTTTAAAGTTTTGAGCAAAATTGTTACTAATTTCGTCAAGATTCATGTTTTAAAGTTTTTTATTAAAGTTTCATCAATATTATTTGACTTTTTGCCTATTATTTCATTTATAATTTGCCACGTAATACGAATATTATATCTGTTTTCTATAAATTTTGATTTATAATATTCATTTTTTGCATAGTTTAGTTTTTTATTTAATGAATTTCTAAATTTTTTGTATTCATATTCATATTTTTTATTATTTTTATTATTAGACCATTTCTTATAAAGTTTATCCCTGATTTCACAATTTGTTTTTAATATTTCGTTTATCCACGGATTAGATATTCTGTTTTTCTTTTTAGTTGCAATTAGCTTTGAATTTTCATATATATTATTGAATTTATTTTGTATTGCATTGAATATTTCATTTGGGTTTGTCAAATTTATTATATCTTGCCAATTTGTATTTCTTATTTGACGATTAACTTTAGTGTTACATATTTTTGTTTGTTGGGTAATACCTTTGCTTACTTCAATTATTTCATTAGGCTCTGAGACGCAAAATATGAGAGCAAAATGATCAGAGATTTTTGATTTGACTATCGATGCATATGTATGTGTGTGTATGTGTTCACACCTAACAAGGAGATGATCAATGCATGTTTGTGAGTTTATATTTAAATCTTCTCTTGTGCAAGAGTTTATCATACTTTGCATACCATTAGATGCTAGCATATCACGATAAGGATTGGCTGATGCATTCTCTTTCAATATATCAATGTTAACGTCACCAACAAAAATTAAATTTTTTTGTTTATTTTTTGTTTTTATTATTTCATCTAACTCTTTTATAAAAGAGCTTACATTTTGGGATGGTGGTCTGTAAATAATAATAATAATTATAATAATATAATAATAATAATAATAATAATAATAATAATAATAATAATAATAATAATAATAATAATAATAATAATAATAATAATAATAATAATAATAATAATAATAATAATAATAATAATAATAATAATAATAATAATAATAATAATAATAATAATAATAATAATAATAATAATAATAATAATAATAATAATAATAATAATAATAATAATAATAATAATAATAATAATAATAATAATAATAATAATAATAATAATAATAATAATAATAATAATAATAATAATAATAATAATAATAATAATAATAATAATAATAATAATAATAATAATAATAATAATAATAATAATAATAATAATAATAATAATAATAATAATAATAATAATAATAATAATATAATAATAATAATAATAATAATAATAATAATAATAATAATAATAATAATAATAATAATAATAATAATAATAATAATAATAATAATAATAATAATAATAATAATAATAATAATAATAATAATAATAATAATAATAATAATAATAATAATAATAATAATAATAATAATAATAATAATAATAATAATAATAATAATAATAATAATAATAATAATAATAATAATAATAATAATAATAATAATAATAATAATAATAATAATAATAATAATAATAATAATAATAATAATAATAATAATAATAATAATAATAATAATAATAATAATAATAATAATAATAATAATAATAATAATAATAATAATAATAATAATAATAATAATAATAATAATAATAATAATAATAATAATAATAATAATAATAATAATAATAATAATAATAATAATAATAATAATAATAATAATAATAATAATAATAATAATAATAATAATAATAATAATAATAATAATAATAATAATAATAATAATAATAATAATAATAATAATAATAATAATAATAATAATAATAATAATAATAATAATAATAATAATAATAATAATAATAATAATAATAATAATAATAATAATAATAATAATAATAATAATAATAATAATAATAATAATAATAATAATAATAATAATAATAATAATAATAATAATAATAATAATAATAATAATAATAATAATAATAATAATAATAATAATAATAATAATAATAATAATAATAATAATAATAATAATAATAATAATAATAATAATAATAATAATAATAATAATAATAATAATAATAATAATAATAATAATAATAATAATAATAATAATAATAATAATAATAATAATAATAATAATAATAATAATAATAATAATAATAATAATAATAATAATAATAATAATAATAATAATAATAATAATATTTTTTTTTTTTTTAATTTGATTTATTTATTATTATATAACATAGAAATACAATTCAATTTTCCTTGCGAAGCCTTATTGGCTTGTCTGCAGGATATTACAAATATTTTGAGTTAAAAATGATAATGCATTCATTGCTGAGAGGAGAAAAAAAAAAAATAAAAAAAAATACTAAATTTAGTTTTTGTGTGTAGTGTTGTTGTTGAATGTGTTGTTGCTGTTTTGTGTAGTGTTGTTATTGGGTGTAGTGTTGCTGCTGGGAATAGTGTTGTTATTGGGTTTGACGTTGTTGTGTTTTTGTGTTTTGGTGTGTTTTTGTTGAACATTGTGTTGTTGTTGAGTGTATTGTTGTTGTTTGGTGTAGTATTGTTGTTGTGTGTAGTGTTGATGTTAGGTATAGTCTTGTTATTAGATGTGATGATTGTTGGTGGTTATGATGTTTATGTTGGGTGTGATGTTGTTGGTGAGTGTAGTGTTGTTGTTTGGCGTAATATTGTTGTTGTGTGTAGAGTTGCTATTTGATATAGTGTTGTCATTGCTGACTAATGAAGTGGTCTTTAAGTGTCTTTTTCCTGATACTTTTATTGTTGGACTTGTTTAGGACCTGACTCGGAATGTTGTTAAAAATTGTAGGTAGCATAACCGATAGGGTGCTTTTTCCGTAATTGTTGGTGTATTTTTGTACTCGGTATCTTTCTCCGACATTTCTTCTTGTTTGGTGGTTGTGGTCAATTTTTTGTAGGAATCGGGCATCGTTATAAAATGCAATGGTCAGCGTGGTATTGTATATGTTATTCACGTTTAAAATATGTAGATCTTTTGTCACATCATTATTGACACTGTTGCCGGCAAGTGTTGTTGTGGTATTGTTCGTGAGTACGTTTTGCAGGCGATTACTGTTTGTTGATACATTACTGTGATTAGCTGTACTCGTATGTGATTTTAGCGTTTTTAGAAGTTGATTCTGTGTTTTTTGAAGTTTGCGACAGTGAACAGAGTTTCCCCATGCTGTAATACCATGTCGAATATGTGACTAGGCTAAAGAAAAGTAAACCTGTCTCATTACCATATTGTTCGAGCAATAGCCTATAATAATAATAATAATAATAATAATAATAATAATAATAATAATAATAATAATAATAATAATAATAATAATAATAATAATAATAATAATAATAATAATAATAATAATAATAATAATAATAATAATAATAATAATAATAATAATAATAATAATAATAATAATAATAATAATAATAATAATAATAATAATAATAATAATAATAATAATAATAATAATAATAATAATAATAATAATAATAATAATAATAATAATAATAATAATAATAATAATAATAATAATAATAATAATAATAATAATAATAATAATAATAATAATAATAATAATAATAATAATAATAATAATAATAATAATAATAATAATAATAATAATAATAATAATAATAATAATAATAATAATAATAATAATAATAATAATAATAATAATAATAATAATAATAATAATAATAATAATAATAATAATAATAATAATAATAATAATAATAATAATAATAATAATAATAATAATAATAATAATAATAATAATAATAATAATAATAATAATAATAATAATAATAATAATAATAATAATAATAATAATAATAATAATAATAATAATAATAATAATAATAATAATAATAATAATAATAATAATAATAATAATAATAATAATAATAATAATAATAATAATAATAATAATAATAATAATAATAATAATAATAATAATAATAATAATAATAATAATAATAATAATAATAATAATAATAATAATAATAATAATAATAATAATAATAATAATAATAATAATAATAATAATAATAATAATAATAATAATAATAATAATAATAATAATAATAATAATAATAATAATAA